>PVHP010036540.1:0-17850 GCA_004024765.1 Zapus hudsonius | reverse complement strand
CAACCTGAGGATTTGTGAAAATCTGCATGTAATAAAGGCAGCATTTCAACTCAGTTGGGAGAGGATTATTTCACAAATAGCATGGAGACAATTGCTGGACGATCGAAGAACAAAAATGGAGTTAAAGTCTTATTTCACAGCCTTTCAGCAAAATCCATTCCCGACAGGCTGGCATTAACTGGGAAGCAAGAAGAGTTTTGACCCCCAGCGGAAAATGTGGGGGAGCATTTCAGGACCCCCCTCCCACTGAGGTTGTCTTAACGTAAATACAAGACAATAAGCTACGAAAGGAAATGCGGATGAGCTAAATGAAGATACCACAGATTATAAATTAGCACAGCACACGGGGGAGGATGTGGCCCTCTTTAAGTCACTCAAAGGGCTAATAAATACGATATTATCAGGAGCCCGTGGGCACTAATAAGATGAGGAGGATTGGGGGGAGATGCTCCGTGGGTGAAGAGATGCCACACAGACACGTGGTACAGATGCTATCCACCTAAGAGCTGGGTGGGCGAGATGACCCACTTGTAAACCCATCTCTGAGGAAGAAGGGACAGGGGACCCCAGGACAAGCTGGCTAGGTAGACCAGCTGAAGTGGGGAGCTCTGGGTTCATGTGAGAGCACCTGCCACGGAGAATAAAGTGGAGCATAATGGAGGGAAAGACACCTGAAGTTGACCTATGACCTACACCCCCCTCCACACACACACACAAGGAAACAAGAAATCGAGTCAATTTTATAAACAAGCAGATGAATATTGAACAGAGCAAATGAGGCCAGAGCAGCCCGTGAGGTCAGCTAACCTTCACCACAACAGAAAAGCCCAGCCTGAGCGGACAGTGTGCAATGATGGAACCCAGTTTTCCTGGGTGACAGACAGCACAAACTCCATGGCCATGTCCTGCAGATCAGATCCATGCTTCCAGCATGCCTTGCGACATCCTGATCGTTGGCTCTGTCTGTGTGAGTCTCCCCCCACCGCGTCTCTCCTCTCAGCCTTGGTGTTCACAGGGCATTGAGCAGGACCTGTCCCAACTTCAAACATGCCCATTCTTAGACCCAGAAACGCCACAGAAAGTCCCTATATCATCATGTAATGTAGGTACCTAGTTTAAATTCACGTGTTCCCTTGGCTTGAATGGGAACTCGAAAGAGGCTTTCACCACCTAGCTGGCTCTCCATGCCTGTCGCTATTTGTTTCTCTGGAAATAGCTCCATGCGACCTTGTGAGTGTGCCCACCTGCCAAGGAGAGCTGCCAGCACCCGATGGAGTTTTCCGGCACTGTGAGTAGCCTGGCTGGAGGGGTGGAATTAGAACTCCAGAGACTCTACACTGGTTTGAATTTTTGGACTTGGAGTTAGAGAGTTTGATGTTTGCCCTGTTGGTTTTTTTTTTTTTAAAGATCTTTTTTTAAAAATCATACAGGCTTTAAAAAATATTTTATTTATTCATTTTCAAGCAGAGAGATAAAGAGAGAGACAGACAGAGAGAGAGAGAGAGAGAGAGAGAGAGAGAGAGAGAGCACCAGGGCCACCACCTTGTGAGTCTGGCTTATGTGGGTCCTGGGGAATTGAACCCAGGGCCTTAGGCACTGGAGACAAGTGCCTTAACCGCTGAGCCATCTCTCCAGCTCTGCCCTGTTGGTTTTAAATCTTGTATTGGTTCAGTTTGTCTTCGCCATGCCCAGTGCTATCTTTTGCAGTATGAATTCATTCTGCGAAACTGTGTTGTATTTTTTTTTTATTACTACTATTACAGCTCAGTTAAGACCTTAGATTGTGGGGATGTTTGAATATCATTTGGGATGAAGAGAAACTATGGGGATTTTAAAATTTGGACTGAATACATCGCATTTTAGTTGGTTATCATTTTATGCAATCGGGAGGATTGTGGTGGTTGGATCCATGTGTCCCCCAGAAGCTTAATGTGTTCTGAATGCTGATCCCCAGCTGATGGTAGTTTTGGAATTAGAACCTTGTTGGAGGTGTGTTTTCGGGGGTGGGCTTATGGGGGTCACAGTCAGCTTCCAGTGTTTGGCACACTCTCCTGCTGCTGATGTCCACCTGATGTTGGCCAGGAGGTGATGTCCAGCCTCTGCTCATGCTGTCCTTTTCCCTGCCATCAAGGAGCTTCTGTTCGGGTCTAGAAGCCAAAATAAACCCATTCCTGCCATCTGTCCTTAGTCACATTCTTTGGGGCAGCAACAGGAAGTTGACCTGGGATGGGTCCATGCAGCCTCACAGAGCCCGGGTGGGCATTTCACATGGGGTCCTGTGTTCTGGTCCCCAACTTTCTCCCATGTTGTGTCTCCCTGCAGCTGTTTCTCATGAGGTACCCTCGGTGTGGGGTGCCTGCCCTGCCTTGCTCAGTTGGAGAGCCTCACGATTCTTCTCAGGGGAAGATGAGAGGCCCTCGCGCAGCAGTATGGGTAACAGAATCAGAGATAATCATTTAACTTCGGGGAAATTGACATGGTGTACATCCAATCTGTTTGAAGTGTACAAATTAATGATGATTTACAAAAACATTTATTAGAGACAGAGAGAGAAAAGAGAGAGAGAGAGAAAGAGAGAGAGAGAGAGAGAGAGAGAGAGAGAGAGAGAGAGAGAATGGGAACACCAGAGTCCCCAGCCACTGCAAATGAACTCCAGATTCAGCCACCACTTTGTGCATCTGGCTTTACATGGGTACTGGGGAATCGAACTCAGGTCCTTCTGCTTTACAGGCAAACTCCTTAACCACTGAGCCATTTCCTCAGCCCTTCACGATGATTTTTAATATGGGGGTTTCCAAGCTTTGGTCCAGACATGCTGCACTGGAGAAACGCTGGTGTGGGGTCCAGCAATGTAATTTTTAATGAAGTTTTTGAACGATATTTTCTGCCAAACAATTAGTTTAATCATCCCACCTCTGCAACCTTGTTTATTACAATGGTCCACAAATGATTGCTTTATGTCTGTTAACGCTGACCATCCGCACAGGTCTACATGTATCTCCATTGATGGATGTGATGGCGAGTGACCATGCTGAGTGAGTTCCGTCGTGGCCCAGGGAATTTTGCAGACACTGAAGCATGCATGGCCCAGGAGGAAGTGGGGTCTCCCTCTCCCCTGATGTACCCCACATCCATCCCCTAAGCCAGCAGCAGGGCCCTTGCTGCAGAAAGCTTGGCTCTGGGTCGAAGCCCGCTGCTTCTCTCCTTGGCACTTGTAGCTGTGGGCTGTGGCCAGAGAAACATCCTGTGTCAACCTGCTCCCTGACTGCGATCCATCAGCCATGCACCTCTCAGAGTCTGAAGGCCATGCTGGGAAGGGATGGACTGAGCTGGAAGGCTGGCTTGGCCAGCTCTCCACACACACCCAGTGTGTCTCTGCCTCAGGAGCCCCATCGGGCCATTCTCCACCCACGGCCAAAGACCTGCGTCCTCCTGGAAGTACCTATGGGTGGACGTAAGAGGACTATAAGCTGCGAGGAGGTTGGGGAGGGCCCAGGGCCCAGTGCAAAGCCAAGGGTCAGTCCTGTATTTAGCACGCTGTCAATCCCTTCCAAACCCGTGTGGCATTGAGGAGGGGGTAGCATCACGTGCCATGGGTGGGGAAATGGTGAGAGCTAGGCATCAGCCCCAGCCAGAGCCCGGTTCAAATCCCAACTGCCCCACTCTGTGCCGAGTTACCTGGGGCAAGGTGCTTGTCCTTTCTGAACTGTTTCCTTGACCCTAAGATTCACTTGGTAGCCTTTCTCTGAAATGTTTTAGCAACACCACCCCTATGACAGGTTTTATGCCCTCTTGGGACAAAGACAAAACATTGTATCTCCGCATGCTAATGACCTCAAGGGGCCCCCATCTCTCATCATCAGAAGGTGGCAGAACAGCTCTGAACAAGCCAGAGGTTCCAGCTGTCACTTGTGATCTGGGGCAAGACCCTTCTCTTCCTTCCTCCGCAAACATCAGGGAGAACAGGGGGTGGGATGGCCACATGCTGATATATCTCAGATGTCACTCCTGCTCTATCCACACACCCTCCTGGTAATGATACCCATTTCCCAGATGAGCAACACTGAGGCCCAGAGAGGAGCCATGGTAGCATAAAGCAAAGAAAGTCCAGGAAGGGCCGGGATGCCAGCCAGGTATGTCTGACTGCAGGATCTCAGCTCTTTCCATGCCCACCTGTGAGATTTTAATAATCACAGGAGCAGATAATAAGTCCCATTTATTCATCCTCTCCCCCGGGCTGGGCACACCGGAAGCCCGAACCTTCCCAGCTGGCTGAACCCTGAACTGCCTGTGTCCTGAGGACCTTTTCTTCCCATTTGACATTTTTTTCCCAAGGAACTCACACAGGTGTGGATACCAGCCCACCATGCTGGGCCAAATGCCCAGGACAGGAGCAGGAGAAGACCCCCCCCCCCCCGGGAGCCCTTCTGGCTGATCCATCTTGCTCATGCAATAGGTAAAGGAAGGATCTCTCAGATGCCCAGAAACCTTGAGCTGTGGGCAGTTTGAGCATCTGTCTAAATGGTTAATTGACTTAATTGCCATGCTTGGGGTGATGAGCTACGTCAGTCACCCAGTGACCACCCCACGTCCTTAATGGCATTTGTTTTATGTGGAGGTTAAGCTCCAGTTACATTATGAGAACTTTTCAGTGGCTGATGACCTCACAGATCTATGATGCGAGTCTTGGGAAAAGAGCCCAGACTGTCTGGCAAAAGGTTTCCCGAGGAAGTCTCAGAAAAGTGCCACTCCTGAGCCACAGGGTGGCTGTGTCCTAAGCACCTACTGTGCGCCGAGACCTTTGAAGTGGAGTTGAGCTATGGCTTCACGCAGGGCACGCTCCATCATGAAGAGCCTGGTGGTGAGGAGATGATAGCTTCACATGGGAGCCTTTTAAGAGGGGTGGGGCAAACACCAGGCAGCCATGTTGCTGGATGGCCCTGAGCTGGAAGCAAGGCCTCCCTTGGGACTGGCCTTGGGGCTTGGTGACAATGAGCAGGAGGGAAGGCCAGCACAGCTCCAGGAAACCCGAGGTGAGAACCAGCTGTCCCTGGCCTGGAAGCAGAAGGCTGGGCAGCAGGCCTGGACTCTGGCAGGCCAAGGGGACCGTGAAGGGGAGAGTAGAGGTAGGGGTGACACTGAGGACCTCATCTGTGGTGGAAAGGCTTTTGGATGGAGAGGGGTTGGGGACAAGCAGGGGAATGTCATACCTGCGGAAGATCCTGGCCTGAGGCTGGCCTGGACTCATCACAGTCACAGAGGAGACGGAAGCTGTAGGTGTTTGGGTTTGAAAAGTGGTTAAACGGGACTCCACTTGAAATACACAAAAACTGTGGTTTTTAGCCTCAGCCCCTGGGATGAAAAGGTCATGTGTATCAAGATGGTGGATACTGGGGGCGGGGAATTCACGTGGATGGGGAAAAAATAAAAGAATAAATGAAAAGAATAGCTTTGGCCCAGACATTTTGGAGAGGGTCATGCTAGCCTGGGCTGGGCCTGACCTTGACCTGAACCCACCAGGCTACCAAACCGAATGGAGTGAATGCAGCAGTCTACAATTAGGGGCTTCGATCCTGTCACCTCCCAAATGACAACCGCAGCCCCGTCTTAATCCTTCTGCAGCTGGACGAGGTGGGGAGGATGGATCAAATTTAAAATGATATCAAGCAGAAAATAATCTTCAGTCTGTGTTGCACTGATAAAAAAAAAATAGGCAGGACCCATAATTACAATATAAAACTGTTAATGTTTGTGGTTCCCTGGTACTGGTACTGCCACCTCCAGGTCTCAGCAGTAAATGACTTAATTGCTTGAGCCTGGAGCTGGGGCTCTGGAAGCCGCAGGGCCATGCGGGGTGGCGAGTGGGGGTCTCTGTGACCCATGTGCAGTGGCCCCTGGGTGCCCCACTGGCTTCTGCCTTGATGTCTAGCAGATATGGTAATGCTGCCCGTGTTCTGGTCCGCTCGAGAAAAGCCAGGGATGGAGCCATCACCAGGCATGTTTGTGATTTGGGCTGGTAGACAGGGAAGAAGGAAAGAGCAGGATTAGGGTACCTGTGTCAACTTGATCGGATCTCCAATCACCTAGGAGGGGCTGGGGAGATGGCTCAGAGGTTAAGGCGCTCGCAAAGCCTGAGGACCTGGGGTTGATTCCCCAGTACTCACAGAAAACCAGATGCACAAAGTGGTGCATGCATCTGGAGTTTGTTTGCGGTGACTAGAAGCCCTGGAATGCTGATTCTCTCTCTCTCTCTCTCTCTCTCTCTCTCTCTCTCTCTCTCTCTCTCTCTCTCTCTCTCTCTCTGCCTACATATCTCCGCTTGCAAATAAATAAATAAAAGATATTTTTAAAAATTAGAATCAGCTAGGAGACATATCATCTCTGGACATATCTGGGAGGAAGTTTCTAGAATAGGTGAATTGAGGTTGGAAGATGGACTGAATAAGAAAGAGGAAGTGAGCCGAGTTCCAACACTCCTCACATTCTGCTTCCTGACCACAGGTCCTCAGCCACCACGTCTTTCCCATCTCTGTGGACTGTATCGCCTCCAACTGGGAGCTGGAATAAACTTTCCTTTGTGGAATTGCTTTTTTTTTTTTTTGTCAGATCTTTTGCCGCAGTGATGAGAAGGACCAAGACTCTCCATGGTTCTCAGCATCCCAGGGGCCCCAGTGCCTGTCCGAGTTCTGCCTCTCTCTCTCCCCCCTCCTAAGGCAGGGTCTCGCTCTAGCCCAGGCTGACCTGGAATTCACTCTACAGTCTCAGGCTGGCCTTGAACTCTCCGCCATCCTCCTACCTCTGCCTCCCAAGTGCTGGGATTAAAGGTGTGTGTCACCACGCCTGGCTCTTTCTCTCTTAAAAAAATTTTATTTATTTATTTGTGAGAGGACAGAGAGAGAAAGAGAGAAAGAACAGGAGCAGTAGGGCTCTGGCTGCTGCAAGTGAACTCCAGATGCATGCACCGCTTTCTGCATCCAGCTTTACATGGGTACTGGGGAGTTGAACCCAGGATGGCAGGCTTAGGAAATAAACATCTTTATTCCCCGAGCCATCTCCCTGCCCCAGAGATCTCTTCCTCTGAGTGAGACAAGGCTGGTGGCGTTCACAGATGACCACAGAAAGCATGCACTGAGGAGGGGAAGGGGAGGTGGTGGTGGGGAAGGTAACGCCAGTGGACTCACATTTTCAAGGGTGTTTCTCTATGGACCACTGGGGACCCCTGTAGGGACAGAGTGGACTTACAAGAGCCCATAAACTGGGGTGTTGAGTGCCAGCTCTCCATGGTGGGCTGGAGGGAAGTCATTAAACCCCTTCCACCAGGATCAAGGGTGAGAAAGTTCCAGAACTAAGTAACACACATCAGTGTGTTCCCTCACTAACGGAGCCCCTCTATGGGACTTTAATGTCCTGGAGTCCCCAGTTCTGGCTGGTCTGGGAGCTTTAACCAGCCAAAGGGCATTGGTGGGGGAAGGAGCAGGGGCACTCAGAGAGCCCGGGGCCTGATAATGCCACTTTCGGATGGTTTCCCAGGAGCTGAACTGAGGCCTGGGTTCCAACAGATGTCCACAAGGGGATTCATTCATTCATCCTGCAGGTGTGTCCCGAGGAAGGATGAACTCTCTGCCAGCATTTCCTCACTCCTCTTCTGTTCAACCAGGGGCCAAGTCCCACCATCATTCCTGTGAGTCGCCCCCACACCTGCTCTTCATGGGTGGAGCTTGTTCTCCCAGGAGCTGCCTCTGGAAGCTAGTGTGACACCCTAGTGGGGTGATTACACCCAAGGACCAAGAGCTGGGATGTTTACCTGTCTGACCTGGGGAGAGCTTTCAGGGCCAGTAGCTCACTAATGCCTCCATTACGGGACCAGCAGCACTGGACAGCACCACAGATGCTACTGGGAAAGTCCCAGTTCACAGTGACAATCTCACTTCACGCTGAGTCCTCACAGTGACACCCCCCCCCCAGCAGGGACATTATTTCCAATGAATGGGCTTTATTCAGTCTCTGCTACCTCTACTCGGCCCCAGCAGCCATAGACAAATGAACATGACTGTGTCCCAATAAAACTTTATTTACAAAAACAAGCCAGGGGCCAGGGATAACTGGACATGGTTGACCCCCAAAATAACTCTGAGATGATGTCAACAGTTGACAGCTCCGATGACATAGATGGCGGAGGAGGCCAGGAGGAAGACATCTTGTAAGCATGCGAGACCCGATTCTATTCAAAATATAAAAGATAGCAATGATCCATAGTGACGCCTGTCTGGGCCTGGGGGGGGGCACATTATAGGTCCCTGGCTTCAGGAAATCTTTGTGGCTCTCAGAAAGAGCCGGGGCAACACAGCTATAAGGACAGGGAGGAGACGAAACAGCAGCTCTGTCTGCCTTTTGAAGCTTGTGACCTTGTTCTGAGTGGCAGTACTACCCCCGTGCTGAGTCCTGTGGGGCAGGGACAGCCATGGGTAGATGGAGAGGGCTGGGTGGCCGGCTGGCTGTCTCAGCTGGGCCAGGTCACAGGGAGGAGGACGGGGCAGTCAGGGCAAGAGTGTGGGCAGGAGTGGACTGCCTCCCCACCCAGCTCAGCTCCTTAGCAGCAGCAGGCTGGAAGCCCTGGTGTGCCCGGCGCCCCTTTGATTGGCAGCCTGCAGATGGCGGGGTGCCTTGGAATTTATTATGCAAGCATGCCTTTCCGAGGGGGCCGCGCAGCCTGACACCGCTTTATCGGAGAGCTGGGAATGGTTAGCTGAGCCCATCTGTTAGCCAAAGAGGGGAACTCAGTGGGTGGGGAAGGCTGAGCAGTCATTTAAAAGGAATTTCTCTGATACTGACGCCGGGGTGGAAGGTTATCTGCCCCAGGACCCTTGGGTTGCCTGACTCTGAGGCCTGGGGGCTCAGTGGTGGTGGTCTTGTCTTCCTCCTTCTAAAGCAAACATGGCTGTAGGTTTTCCCTCTTGGAAGCAACGATTGATCTAACTCGGCAAGGGTCCCTGGTAGTGTCAACAGTGCCTCACTGACGAATCTGGGACAGATGGGGAGAAAGGCGCTGATTTGAATTAATACTGGGGTCGCTAATGAATCCGGAGATGAGAAATAATTAGGGGGAGTTACTGCTTCCCCGACATGGTGTGTTGGGTGCCTTGGGCCTCTCCCCTCCCTGGAACCAAAGAGCCCAGAAGAAGGCCACGTGGCACCTCTCAGAGAGAAGGGCACTTGGATGGCAGGACCTGATCTTGGGCGTGGCTTCTGGGACTTGTGTGAGAGCTGGGAAAGCCTCCGAAGGGCCTCCATGCTTGGGCTGGGAGTGCGGGGCAGGGTGGGGTCCTGGGAGTCCAGGGCATGGTCCCTCCTCAGAGGCTCCTCCTGCATGGTGACAGGCAGCACCTGCTTGCTCTGGGCAGTCTGCACTGGGGGCTTCTCCATGAGAGCTCGCTGACTCGGTTTCCACAGCCCATGGACACCGTGGGCCTCACCTCCCGGAGGTAAACTGCTTCTGGAACCTGTGCCAAGCAGAGAACCACAGAGCCGCACCCATCCAGAACCCAGCCTTTTTGCCGTAAGGATCAATGGCTGATGACGGTCTGCCAGCGCAGTGATAGTTCCAAGGCCTCAGGTTCCACGTGGGTCACGTGTGTGCTTTCCAAGGTGGCCAGTGAGAGAGGTGGGTTAGGCATTTGCAGTTGGCTCGGACAGGTCCTGTTACACGTGGTCATCTGCTCCACTCCTTTCCGGAACCCAGGCCAACCATAACAGGAGGCCTCACTGGGTCCTTAGCCGTTCAGTGGCCATGCTGGCCCACAGGGGTGAGGCGGCTGTCCCCTGGGCTCACTCTGGATCTCTGCTGCACACGGCATTTCCTCGATGGGCACTAAACACGTAAGCCGGAGGGCTGATGAGGAGGTGAGGGAGGGCTGAATGAATGGGTGAGTGAATGAGTGGGTGAAGGAGAGATTAAATGAGTGAGGGAGTGGGTGAATGAGTGAATGAATCAATGAGTTAATGAGTGGGTGAGTGAATGAATGAGTGGGTGAATGAGAGATTAAATGCATGAGTGAGTGACTGGGTGAATGAGTGAATGAATCAGTGAGTTAATGAGAGGGTGAGTGAATGAATGAGTTAGTGAGTAGTGGATGAGTGGGTGAAGGAGGGAGTGAGTGGGTGAATTGGGGATTAAATGAGTGAATGAGTGGGTGAATGAATGAGTGAGTGGGTGAGTGAGCCAGTGAATGAGTAAGTGGGTGAATGAGGGAGTGAGTGAATGAGTGAGTGGGTGGGTGAATGAGGGAGAGAGGGAGGGAGTGAAGCAGGAGTCTGGGATCAGCAGGATGAAGAAGAGTAGAGACCCAGAGATGGGTAGCTGTGAACTCCTCCCTCAGATGACCGTCACGGGCTACCTGTCCATCCTGCACAGATGTCCCGGGGCAGTGGCCCTGCAGGGCTCCTCTGGCCACTGCTCAGGAAGCCACGTCCAAGGCCTCAGAGCTGCTGGCAGAGCTCTGCTCCACCTGGACACATGCAGATGGCAGTCGAGGAGTCTTCATGTCCCCTGGCCACCCAGCCCCGATGCTCTCGAGGGCCTGGGCCACCTTGCAGTGAAGCCATGTACCTGGTGGAGATCGAGCTGTGAAGACAGATGCACGGAACGAAGCATTCTCTCACACTCTTCCTTTTCCTTCCTTCACTTCGGGGCGTCTGGATTGGACATACTTCCTTGTTTGGTGTTCCAGTTGAGGGGGCCTGCAGCCAGGGAAAGCTGTCACCAGGGCCCTGAAGAACATCTGAGAATGACCTTGAGCTTCTCAAGCAGGCCCTCTGGGTTTGGCTGTCCTGGTGTGCTGAGAGGCACCTGGTACCCAACCCACAAGGTCACCCGGGTTCAAAGAGATGATGTGGGCGATACCAGTGTTCAGCTCCCTGGAGTTCGGTGAACACAGCCCACACCTCCACCCACATCAGTGCGCGTGTCAGCGCTTAGTGCCAGACTTGCTTTGTGCCAGAGTCAGACAGAGATCAGTCAAGATTGATGCCACATTTTGGCCACTAGATTTCTGGACTGGGCAGCCAAGATGACCCAGCCCAGTGAAAGCCCCTGGGCCCTTTCAATTTTCGGTCAATTGTTTGATCCGAAAACTTCCCTAGAGGTCTTGAGAGTTTAAGCCCTAGAGATTCTGAGGCCCAGAGAGGGCAAGGGAGTTGGCCCATGTCACACAGCAGCAAGGAACAGACAATCTCTCTCTGGCTTGCTCTGTCCTCAGGAAGCTGAGTCACTGGGTGTCCAGGCCCCAGGCTGCCAAACCCAGGCTCAGAGCCCAGTTGGATGGGGGCACTGGGATTAGTGGCTTAGCTCCTCCCTCTTCCTGCCCTGAGCAGGGCCTCTCCTCTGATTGGCTGCTTGTTTGTTCATGAGCCACAGAGTTAGAAAGCGGATGGCCAGGCCAGAGGGCAGAGCCATGCTGACAGAGTGCCACCCATGCCAGGCATGGAGGTTCAGTGTAAGAGCCATGGAGAGGTCTCCGAGACCTTGTCCCTCCATACCTCCCAGTGACTTGCACTGTGACCTTGGTGTTCCCATTTATAAAGTGGGAACATCACAGTGTCTGTCTCCTGGTGGGGGAAGGTCAGAGTGAGTCTGTGCCTTGTGAGGTTATGATAGTTCTGGCTAACAGCTAGAGGATGGCCTACTCCGATCTGGATCATATCCCAACTCTATCCCAACTCGCCCCCACCTGCCTCAGCTCAACCAATCAACACTTGCCCAGGTGCGAGCGGGTCCCCCCCCTCCAAGCCCAGGCCAGTTGGCTGGGACCTAGCACAGGTGTGGGTGGACTTCTGGGTGGGGATTCTAACCTCCTGGACTCACACAGCAGCTGGGTCCCTTTCATCTGATTCTTGAGATACACACCATGCTTGGCTGGGTCTCCAGTCTGGTGAGCTCAGGTCCCTCTCCCAGCTGGCAGGAGCTGCTGGAGAACTCCTCCTTAGCGTGGATTTTACTTTTTACCTTTTAATCTCGTTCTGAAAGCGTGCACACCTTTGCATATTTTTGGGGGATGATCCTTACACAGGAGTCCATTTGATCCTCCTGAACTTGAAACCACCTGGCTGAGTGCAAGGGGATTGCTGTGGCTGAGGTGACAGATACAGCCGGGTGATCAGTGTATTAACTCCAAGGAAAGAACACGCTTAGAGCAAATGCCATTTGGATCTCTGCGGAGACTCAGAGTTCAGAGATGCATCGAGGCCCCAGTCCATTGGGGGAAAGGTGAGACTCAAATGGTCCCCAGTTTGGGACTCAAGAAATCATATCCAGCCAAGGTCACACTAGTGACCTGTGGCCAAAGCCTCGGTAGTTGGCAGAACTTGGAAACATTGCTTGAATTTGTTCCTCATGCTGGAAACTTGGTAAGTTTCCCACAAGTCCAGATTCTATTTGGTATTATGCTGGCCCAGTTTTTTTTTCTTTTGTTGTTGTTGTGCGTGTCTGGCCTGTCCCCTGGGAGCAAGAGCTCCCCAGGATGAGCAGGGCGGCAGGGTACCCAAAGGAGGGTACGCTCACACTGGCCAATGACGCAGGGAGAGGCCAGGCCAGGGGGAGGTGACTCACAGCGCAGGCATGTGTCTCTCCCAGAGCCAGTTGTGGAAACAAAGCACAGATAGAAGTTTCCACAACGGGTGTAGCCTGCCTGGTGACTTCAGGCCTGGAAGCTGCCGCTGTTGGTTGGAGGGCCCAGCTCCCTGGGGAGCAGGGAGCAGAGGATGCCTGGGGACAGTGATATCCACACCCAGGAGAGATTGTTCTCTTCAACCCCAGAGAGGCAGGGACCTAGGACGGGTTCCAGAGCTAGCTTATTCGTTTGATCACTCACTCACCCACCCACCCATCCACCCACTTGCTCACCCACCTATCTATTCATCTTTCCTCCCTCCCTCCCTCCCTCCCTCCCTTCCTTCCTTCCTTCCTTCCTTCCTTCCTTCCTTCCTTCCTTCCTTCCTTCCTTCCTTCCTTCCTTCCTTCCTTCCTTCCTCTTTTCTCACTCTGACCCTTGCATACATTTTCACTCATCCATCCCTCCATTCTTCCCCGTATCTTGCATCCATCTACCCATCTTTCCAGCCCTCTTTCTGCTCTTTGTCCGTATATCCTTCCTATTTCTCCTTCCTTCCTTTTCTCCCACTCTTCTGCCCATCCATTCGTTCGTCTCCTTCTTTCCCACTCCCCCTCCATCCATCCAGCTCCTATGTACTAAGCACCTGTTGTGTGTCCTATACGGAAGGAAGCAGACACACTCACTCACTCTGTTCTCAGTCCACCACCCAGTGGAAGAGCCAAGCTGTTGAGCGACTGCAGATCCCTGGGGAGTCAATGTGAGTTCAGAGCAAATGAATTACTGACTCCGGGTTGTCCAGCTGATGTGGGAATCCGACACTGGGCTGTGTTGACCCTGAGTTAGTTCTTTTAAAAAAATTATTTATTTATTTGCAAGGAGAGAGAGAAAGAAAGAAAAGAGAGGCATGCCAGGGCCTCTAGCCACTGTAAACCAACTCCAGATGCACAGGCCACCTTGTAATCCGGCTTTATGTGGATACTGGGGAATCCAACCCGGCTCATTAGGCTTTGCAGGCAGGCAAGCGCCTTAACTGCTGAGCCATCTCTCCAGCCACGGAGTTAGTTTCCACCGACCTTCCTCCCCTTGCGCCTGAGCCAGGGAGGGCTGCCTGGAAGAGGCATCAGGCAGAGGCATTCCTAGAGAAGCAGAGGGCTTTCAATCCTCCCAGGTAGAGAAACTGTCCCACTCCACAAATTTCCTCCAGAATAGAGGGCCCTGGAGACACGAAAAGGAAACTCATAAAAGATTCATCTCAGTGCAGTAATTGCATCATAAAGCGGAGGGAGAGGAGTGTGTATGCAAATCAAGCTGCATGAATTAATGATGTGATGTCCGATGTGGGGATAGAGGTGCACATTCACAGACATGGTGTGGACCAACACCCCATTGGTGTGCTGAGCAAAAGCAGACGGAGGCTGGTTCCCTGAGGTCTAAAGGACACAGACACACACCCGTGACCCCATAGCACATCAACGAAGCTTCTCCCGTCTCTTCCCTGGAGTCTCCAGGATATGGTTAGTGTCTCCTGGTCATCAACATTGTCTGAGTTCCTGCTGGGTGGGGAAGTGCTCCCCTCCCCCCTCCTCCCTCTCATCCCACAAGACCCTGCTCATCCTAAGAAAATACAGACGGATGACCATAAATCCGATGATCTGCGTGGATTGCTTTGTCAGTCGGGGTATTCAGCAAGTGAGTCCTACTGGGTGCTGTGTTGGGAGGTGATGAAGTCTTCGGGGGGCCTTGCTGGTGGACGGATCTCCAAAGTGGGATTCCCAGATGAGGAGGTCAAGTTCAGACACTGGCAGAGCCAGCTGTGCCCTGAGGCAGGTTGGATAGTGGCTTGTTTGTGACAATCACACACAGTTGCGCTTGGCTACTTTGTGAAGCCTCAGAATGGTAAGGGATGACTCTGGGACTTAGAACATTCTAGAGAACCATGTGTGGAACAGAGTTATTATCTTCACTTGGAATAAAAGGAGCCTTGATTCTCCCAAGCTCTGGTTCTCTCCTTCAAGTTCAGAGCCTGCCTCTGGTTTACAGAGTTCCTCGGAGGCCTGAGTTTCTGTGCCCCTGTTGCCAGCAGGCTCTGGTCAGGAGTGTGAAAAGGCTTCGGTGGGAATGTTCCACAGTGACCCTGGTTTAGTTAGAGAAGGTCCACTTCTGTACCTCATTGCAGATTGGAATCCCACACCCAATTCCATGGGAAGAGAGGGGTCCTTACTCACGGAAGAGTAACTCCAAGGAAGGCAGGATGTGTCAGACAACCTTTCATCACTGTGCCAAGAAACAACGTAAGAGAGGAAAGACTTATTTAGGCTCACGGTTTCAGATGTTTCTGTTCCTGATTGACTAACTCTGTTGCTCTTGGGCCATGGCAAGGTAGAAAGATCATGGAAGAACAGTGGTTTACCTCAAGCAGCCAGGAAGAAGAGGAGGAGGGAGGGAGGGAGGGAGGGAGGGAGAGAGAGAGAGAGAACCAGCATGAGTGGATGTCCACCGTCTGCTTCCGTTTCCTACAGCGTGGGTCCAGCCCATTTGGATACAGTTAGCCATCCAGGACAGGTCTCCCCCAAGTTCATCCTCTCTCTCTGGAAATCCACAGAGGGGTGTTTACTAATCACCTTCAATTCAATCTCCTAGACATTGCAGATTCAGCACCCCACAGAGGGAAGTTTATAACTTGGTGCCCCAAACTTTAGGAAATCCAGCCAGCCCTGCCTCTGGTATCTGGGCACATAAACTCTGGGCGTATATCCTTACCCAGCCAGAGATGCTCTGCTTGTCAGCCTGTCCCCTCTGAGTACTCCCCCTTCTAGGAGGACTTGTTTGATCCCCTCACATGACCCCAATATTGCCAACGCATATGGGTGCTCCCCAAGAAGACTGACACACCAGGCATGAGGTCGCCATTCTCATTGGACTGTGGGCTCCAGGAGGGCGGGACCCTGGGCCCCGGTCATTAGCATGTGAGCCTAGAAAGTAAGTATCAGGGAGGAATGGAAGATGAATGGGTTTGGAAGTTTGTGGTAACGTCAGTCAAAGGATAGATGGATAAAAAGTAGGCTGGTGAGTAACTGGATAAATTGTGGGTAGATCAATAGAAGGGATAGAGAGAAGGAGGGATGGAAGAAGAAAGGAAGGAAGGAAAGGAGAAAGAAATGGACATATTATGGATGGACATGCGAACCCTGGTTCTATTTCTCTGCAGGGACTGCAGTCTGGCTTTCACAGGCCCTGACTCTTCCTGGTCCCCTGTCTCCCTCCCTTCCTCTTCCCTCCATCACAAAGCGAGGCCCTGACATGCCCTCACTGCCTGCTGCCTGCAGAGATCCCCCAGAGCAGCCGTCCATAGCCTGTTCCCTGCTCTTCCTACAAGCAGAGAAGCAGAACCGTCCGTGGCGATGATGGCAGCCGCCCTGCCCGCCTGCAGCTCGGGCAGTCAGGCAGAAACAGTCATTTTGGTTTTGTTTTTTTTTTTCTTCCAGAGTCGAGCATTGGTTGGAAGGATGGTCCTGAGGGGTGACAGGTGAGGCAGCGGCCACTCAGCATGATATGGCCACTTCTCCTCATGCAGATGTTGCCAGCTGTGTCACTCAGGGGCACACACCTGCAGGCTCAGTAAACACGGGGCAGGTGTATTCACCCTTTCCTGGTGTCCTGCTCATCCAGAAGCTGACCTTCGCGGCTTAATGGCAGGATCTCTGGCAAAAGCAAGGGTCAGATTTCATGTGGTTCTCCACTGAGTAGCTCCTCAATGTCAATTAAGTTTCAGGGGTTCTAGAAGCTTCTAGCCTGGCCCCTGCTCCAGCCACTGCCCTCAGCTGGAGAAGGCTCCATATCACATTCAGAGTCAAACCTCCCAACTGGCCAGAAAGTTCTGATTTCCTAACCTCAGCCCCAGGGCTCCCCTAAGGTCAGGGGAGGTCCCTGTTGCGTCTCAGCCTACACTCCAACATCAATGCCCCATCCCGTTTCTTTCCCTTCCCCTGTGGGTTCCCCCACGCCATCCCCTAAACTCCCTGTCCAAGCCAGAGTCTGGAAGGCCATGTCCAGGGAACCAACCCAGACAGCTCTGTCTGCATTGGCTTGTTTCATCACCACGGCAACTGCATAAGCTCTATGTCCCTCTGTCTAGCTGGGAGAAGCTGAGGCTGAGGTGACAGAGCTTGTCCTAGGCGACACACAGTGTCTGATCTGAGCTTGAGTCTGGGTCGGGCTGACTTTAGATCACTAGAGACTGTGGTGTTCTCAGCACCTCCCCCCTCCCCCATGCTGGCTTTGGAAGCCTGTGACACACAGGGCCAGTCCAGGGCAGACCCCATCAGCTCTTCCTCAGGTGTCCCGTGTGTCACCTTTATCAAACAGTGCCTCTGGCTACCATCTCCTTTCACCGTCACCTCATCACAGCTATCGGGTCACAAGGCATGATGGGAAGGCCAAGTTTCAGCTGATCTCTTAGACTAGACCACTTCAGGGCCTGGAGAGATGGCTCAGTGGTTAAGGCACTTGCCTGCAAAACTTAATGACTCAGGTTTGATTCCCCAGCACCCACGTAAAGCCATTGGCACATACGTTTAGAGTTAGCTTGCAGCGGCCGAATGCCTGGGGCACCCATTTTCTCTCTCTCTCTCTCTTTCTGCTTGCAAATAAATAAATAAAAATATTCAAAAGAAAGAACAGACCACTTCCCTCCCCTCAGCGCCACGGTGTTCGCATCTCTCAAAAGGGTCAGTGTAGGGCCAACGGAAACAACGCGGGCTGCGTGGGTGCGTCTCTGCCTAAGGCGGGCACGTGCTGGTATCTGGATCACTTGGCGCTGGCGATGGAATGAGCACCCATTTCACAGATGAGAAAGCAGAGGCTCAGGGAGGTGAGTTCACAGGTGAAGAGGGGCTTCTGTCCCAAGCCCATGATGAGGTTTCTCCCAGGCCACCTTCTCCTCTCCCTCCCTCCTTCTCGGGTCTTCGATTCACCCCAAATCCAAGGCAGACATGTTGCCCAGGGCTGGAGGGTGCCTGAGTGGCATCTCTGCAATTTACACATTTCCAGCAGAGACAATCAATGAGTGCAATTTACATGCTGTGGGCACCAGATGCTTTTGACTTCTTCCCCAATCTCCCCGCCCCCACCATGCTGAACTGACCCTCCTGTCCCCTGGGCCGATAAAGCACCTTCTCACAGAACTTCTGCCCCCAGGACAGCCTCAGGCAGTGAGTGCCAAAGCCTTCCAGCTACGGAGGAG
>PVHP010036539.1:0-17871 GCA_004024765.1 Zapus hudsonius | reverse complement strand
GCGCGCCGGCCGGGGGCGGGGGGCGCGGGCGCGGCCGGAACCGCGGGGCGGGGGGCGCGGGCGCGGCGGCGGGAGCGCGAGGCGGCGGCGGCGGCGGCGGCGGCCCGGGCATGGGCGCCCCTGCGGGACCCAGCGGGACCCCGGCGGCCCGGGCGCGACCCCGGAAGGCGGGGGTGGCGAGGCGAGCGGAGCCCGCGGGTCCAGGTGAGGGGGCGGCGGCGGGGGGAGCCGAGGGCGCCCGCCGAGGGTGGGGTTTGGCCCGCGAGGGGCTCTGGACGTGGCCGGGCCCGAGGAATGCCTTCCGTTTCCCCGCGACTGCGGGATCGGGATCGGGTGCCAGGAGCCCGGAGCCCGCGGCGACCCGCGCCCCAGAAGCTCCGCCGGGGACCGCGGTGGTTGCGAGGGCGCAGCCTTGGGTGGTTCGTTACCAAGTGGTTCCAGTGAGGAGGTTTCAGGGCTCGAGGCTCGCGTGTTGGGCATGCTGGATAACCAGCCAGTCGCTGGCCGGCAGGTTCCCAGCAGGTGTAGCTCTGGGGTGCTGATGGATGGGTCAGGGTCTCTAGGGGCCAAAAGCATCAGGTCCCAAAGCATCGGGACAGGGAACACTTTACAACAGTGACTGAAAAGAAGTCACTGACTTTGTAGTGACCCAGAGCACAAAGCAGTCAAATGATGGTTTTTAGATGATGATGTGTGGGTGGAAGGCTAGGCCAAGACTGACAGAGATGACATGACCGGAACCGATGAGAAATGGCCTGGAGGTAAGACCGTCGGCTGTGGAGGTCATTAGGCCACGTGCCTGGATCAAGGATCCCCCTTCCTACCTACTCGCTGGGAGGGCGACTGTCCCCTCTGCACAGACCCTAGCAAGCGTGGAGGAAGGATGCCTGGTCCTGAGCTCCCTGATCAGACTCCCAGGCACTAGCTGTGTGACCTCTGGCAAGTTTCTTGACCTTTTTCAGGTCTGGGCTTTCTTGTGTGCGCCATAGCAGTCTCTCCCTCATAGCATTGTGAGGATGAAACGAGAAGATGCAAGTCAAGTGCTCAGTAAGACTGCACTTGCCCTAGTGTGTTCATTTCTAAGGAGCATGGCCCAATGTTGAGTTGTGTCCAGAAGGCCACCAGGGCTGCAGAAGGTCTCTCATCCGCATCTTGTTGCAAAGGGAAGAGGAGGGGGAAGGGTGGTTAGTTAAGAAAATATTCAAGATCTGGAGAGATGGTTCAGTGGTTAAGGTGCTTGTCTGCAAAGGCCAGGTTCAATTCCCTAGCACCCCTATAAAGCCAGATGCACAATGTGGCACATACATCTGGAGTTCCTTTGCAGTGGCTAGAGGCCCTGGCGCTCTCTCTCTCTCTCTCTCTCTCTCTCTCTCTCTCTCTCTCTCTCTCTGTGTGTGTGTGTGTCTCTCTCTCTCTCTCTTCTCTGTGTGTGTGTCTCTCTGTCTCTTTCTCTCTCTGTCTCTCTCTGCTTGCAAAATAAATAAATAAAAATATTTAAAGAAAATATTTGAATACTTCATTGGAAAGACTGGAAGGTTTCTAGGTCTCTGCTGGCTAGTCCCAGAACGGGGGCTTTTGGAGTCAGAGTTGAGACTCAGCCAGCAGAAAGAACTCGGCTTCAGTGGATCTGCCCCCAATTGGAAAGGGCAGCTCCTTAGTGGAACTGTCCTCACCCAGTGGACCCTAGCTGCAGTGCAGATCTGTGTGGAGCCTCCCTTCCCCTTGGCTCCCACCCCAGCACCTGCCAGTGTGAGGGTTACCCACAGAAGGCTGCATGCAGTGATAAGGGGGAAGACAGCATTTATTTCACGCACAATGAAAAAGGGTCAGTGTGGGTGTGGGGATGGCGGGGTGGTTCTTTGAGGAGGATGGAATGGAAACCTGACAGGGGGCAGACAGACAGACAGAGACACAGACAGAGACTTCCCCAGCAAAGGAAACCACCAGCCCCTAGGCTGTGGATGGAGAAAGAAGACTCTTGTGACTGGAGCACGTAGTTGGGGGGGGGGGAGCAGAAACCCGTAGTGAGGTGACACCTGATGTACCATTGTCTCTTGGTGACCATCTTCTTATTTTAAAAAATATTTTATTTTTTCATTTAAAAATAATTTATTCATTTTAAGCAGAGAGAGAGAGAGAGAGAAAGAGAACAAGCACACCAGGGCCACCACCTAGTGGGTCTGGCTTATGTGGGTACTGGGGAATTGAACCCAGGGCCTTAGACACTGGAGGCAAGTGCCTTAACTGCTGAGCCGTCTCTCCAGCCCCGGTGACCATCTTCTTTTCCGATCTGCGGCCGGGTTCTCCCTCTCGCAGTGCTGCCTGTAAGCGTTCACTCCTGCATGGTGCCTGGGCTGGAGGGTCTTGGCTTGCTCATGCCTGGATCTTCCACTAGTCATAGTGCACTGCTCAGCTCTCAGTAGGTCAGGAAATGCAGGCAGGAGATGGGATCAGATACCTGGTCTCCAGTGCTGTGAGTCATCCTCTGGGCATCAGCCAGGTGCCAGGCTTTGGCCCCTGTGTCAGCCTCAGGGGTGGAAGACCTGATGGTGACAGGTGGTGTTTGGCCCATTTCTGGCCAAGCCTCGTAGAAAGCAGGTTTGAAGGTTCAGCTTGCTTTCTGTGCTTGGTGAGAGGTGCTGAGGTGCTCCAGTCAGCCAGCCTTTTCTCCTTCATTTCCAGCTCTTTTACACCCACAGTGGTAGCTCTGATGCTTTTCTTTTCTTTTTCTTTCTTTTTCGTGATGCTGGAGAATGAAATCCAGGGCCCTTCGCAAGCTAGGCTGGTGCTCTACCTCAGCTGGTAGCTTAAGGGAGGATCTGGGTACCACAACCAGGAGCGCTTCCCTTAGCCTTGGGGCAGAGGTCAGGAGCATGGGGAAGCCTGCGATCTCCCCTCAGTGACCTTCCTCTTCCTTTCTCCTTTCCACCTCCCATCATGGAAACATCTACTTCTCCTTTCCCAGACCTCCGCTGCCCTGCAGCACAGACCAGTAGCCACGAAGGCCTGACTTTGGCTGGTCCTGCATTCACTGGACCCGAGAGAGAGGGGACAGTGTTGACGAACTGTGGGAGAAGAGAAGGGAAATGTGGGGTCAGGGTCACCAGCCAGACTTAGGGAAGAGCTGGAAAGGCTGAGGGTGGGGCGGCTTCTGCTCAGGAAGGACTGACCAGCATCCCTGAAGTGCCTTGGGAAGGAACCAGGATCCAGGGTTAATTTTTGTTTGTTTGTTTGTTCATTTTGTTTTTGTGGTACTGGAGATGGAATCTCAGGCCTTGCACACTGCTAGGTAAGCACTCTACCACTGAGACATAGCTTCAGCCCTTTTGACTTTTTATTCTGAGACGGGGTTTCATGTAGCCCATAGTGGCCTGGGACTCACCCTGTAGCCCAAGCAAGCCTTAACTCCTGCTCCTCTTGCTTCATTTCATCCTTCTGAGAAACTGGAATTATAGCCTGTACCCCCAAGCTTGGCTGGGGGTTCACTCTGTCATATACAGCCCTGTTCCATGTTGTGTACACCCTAAGCCCAATCACAGCCAGTGGTTGCTAGTTTTAGAGATGAAGGCCAATTACAGATTGTCATTTCTGCACATGAGAAACTAGAGTCAGAAAGGTGATGTAATTTGTTCAGATGATATTGAACCCAGGCAGTCTTAACCCTACTGGGATCCCATCTTGAGAGTTCCTCTTGCTCAGGTGAAGAGGGCTGGGCTGCTTGAGTCCTTGTTCTCTGGGGCCTCTAGGTTTTGGGACTGAACTAGAACCCCTTAAGAAGGGAGGGTTGCTCTGTCTTTTCTCACAGTGGCTGCCTTCTCTCTGCTACTCAATGCCCTGTATGTCCATGAAGGTCTGTGGGCAGGAGGTGAGAACTCAGTGTCAATGTGCCATTCTGTGGCTCTGAGATATCCAGATGTTGTCCACAGCTCCTAGCTACCCCTACTCCCATGTCTCCCAGAGCCCACTGCCTGGGGCTGCCTTGTTCCCCTTAGGGCCTGGTTCTCATCCATGTTCCCACTCCCATTCCCCAGTTGAGCTGTCTCTGTCTCCAGAGGATGTCCCTGCTGGATGTTCGCTGTCATTTGTACTGATTTTCCCTCCATAGGCCACCATGGACAGAGGCCAGTCCCTGCCCCTCCCTGGTGTCTTGGCTGCTGTGCAGGGCCCCGAAGGCAGAGGAGAGGGTGTGAATGTTGGCAGAGTCCTTTTGGTCCAGCCAGAGCAGTAAGTACTGCTGATGTCCTTTGTGCACCCCTGGGGCCCGAGAAGGGGTGGGGTAGGGTGGGGGCAGAGGTGGGTGTGGGGCTGCCTGGAGCGGATGTGGTCTGGGGGCTGGAGGGGGAAGCCCTGAGGAGGTGCTGTTTAGCTTGGGAAGATCGGATTTCTTCAGAGGTGGGGTGATGCGGGGGTGGCGATGGGGAAGCCTTATGTTCTTAGCAGCTCTGGGCCCCAGTGTCATGGGTGGGTGAGGGAGGGGGTGTCAGCTGCTTCCAAGGCAACACGTGCCTGGTTCCAGGAAGCTGAAGGGGTGGGGTGGGTAGCTGAGGGTATGTGGGCATGGAAGGTCGCCTGTTTCCAGGGCATAAGCACTTCCTCAGAGTATGCAAAGGACTGGACTACACCCCCAAGGGTGTGGACCACCCATCGTTGATAGGATGAAGTAACCTCTGAAACCGGGGAGGCAGGCTATGCACTACTCACCTAATGGCCTTAAGATGGAAAGTCCCAAAGTATGTCCAGCTCCAAGGGATCCTCGGCCATCTAGCTCAGCCCTCCTCCCCTTACCGATGAGAAAGTGAGTTGCAAAACAGTGACTTCTCATACGAAGGAGGCAGTGACAGAGCAAGGCTAGAATTCGGGTCTCTGGAATTTCTGGTGAAACCAGAGGCTGCCTGATGCAGATACCACCTTTCCTCATCCATGGGTGCCTTAAAGAAGACAGCCTTTTCTGTGGGGGAAGAGTTGAGCTTTCCGACATGGTCCCTATGGCCTGAGATACTGGGATGGAGCTTAAGGGTTCCCAAGACCTGGTCACCAAGCCAGAGGGAGCTGGGGATCAACCTGGCCCCCTGGGCAAGGGGCCCTGGGACTCCTTTTCTAGGAACAGCAGGTCATCTCTGAGTGACAGCCCCCCAGGCCTGGGAGATCTCAGGTGATGTAGGACCACTTAGTGTCTCCCCAGCTCTCCAACCCAGCCTGCTGCTTTGTACTGAGCTGGTGTTTAGGGTGCAGAGAGTTCCAGGGAGGCAGCTGGAGTGGAAAGTACAGGGATATAGCTGAGCCTGGAGGGAAGGCAGGGAAGCCCTGGGAACTGGGGCCTTTGGGATCTGGCCTGTGTGCACCTGGCTTCCTGCTGACAGCAGGATCCATGCCACCAACCTTGGGCTGGGGACCGAGAATTGTTACTGTAAGTGGAAAGGGTAGGTGTCCCTGGTCAGCCGGAGATCCTGAGCCGGAGCACGTGAGTCAGGATGACAGCAATGGCCAGGTGTCTCTCTCCGATTGGCCCACATTTCTGCCCCAAGCCCAGACCTGGCTTCTTGAGTACCCAGCCTTCCCTGGTACATAGAAGCCAGAGGGGCAGAATTCCTCATGTTTATCCTGTTGTCTGGGTGATGGTGATGATTGGGTGGAACTCCCATGAGGAACACACTGCCAGAGCCACCCTGAGGGGCTGCCAGCTGGGGCCCCGTGAGTGCTAGAGCTGCTGGTCTTGTGACGTGGGCACCTGTCTGCCAGGCCTGGGCATAGGCCCAGGGTCACGCTCACTCCGGGGCTCCCGTCAGCTGACTATTTTGGGCTCTTGCTGACCTGGGCCAAAGTCAGACCCTAGCCAAAAGGGCCTTGAGGCGGCTGCCCCAGTCCCCAGAGGCCAGCTCTGGTTTCTGCTATATAAACAGAGGAGGACACGCTGGCTTGAGACAGTTCCCATCCAGAGCCTGCTCTGCCAGTGCATGGCCTCAGCTGGGCATGACACACTGGACAGACTCTTGTTGCCTGCTGGGCTCTCTGAGGAGACAGAAAGAGCTCCACTGACTCTGGATTCTCCCTTCTGTCCAGGGTTGTGAGGAGGAGAGCTGGTGAGTCTGGGGGATAGGGGTACTGAGGCATCAGAACTGGGTTATTTGGATTTTTTTTCCCATTGTGACAAGTTTGCTAGATGTTTTTCCATTGTGATTGGGCACTTTTGGCCTTGAGAAGAGAGGGGATGAGGGGAAACTGAGGGTGGCTGTCCCTTCTGGGGAGGGAGAGTACAGTTTGGCTCTAGTTGGGTAATGGACTTGGCCTTGGGGAACACTGGGATTGAGAATGGGAAAATGTGGAATTGAGAGATATGGAGCAGACAAGTGACCTCTCTGTCTCCTTCCTCAGACACTGCTTGTCCACTGCTCTGGCAGTAGAAGGCAGGAGTAAACCTGTTGTCATGGGTACCTTCCCCCTGGCCTGTGGGGACCAGTTGGCTAGGCTGAGGGCTTGGCCTCTAGCTAACAGCACTTGTGTGCTTTCTTTGCTGTCTGTCCTCCCAGCTGCTTTTGGTGGTGAGAAGCAGGGCTGGAGCAAGGCCTATCAAGTCCCCTGGACAACTTGCCACAAACATGCTACCTGGCTGACTTAGGCCTGGCCAGCCGGAAGTCAGCAGCAGCCTTTCAGGTGGGAGGTTCCTGTGCTCTTCTTCTCCCCAGTTCTTTAACCACTCAGCGGAGCCATCTCTCCAGCCCTCCTCCTCAGTTCTTTTAAAAAAAAAAGTTTCCCCTGTCAGCATGTGAGTCTAACTGAATCCAGAGTCTGCCACTAAAAATACTTGAACAATAGGAAAGTGTGGAGGTCTTCCGCTATGGTTCCTTATCAGAGGATTTTATTTTGGAATTTGACATTGTGCTGAGGAGGTTGGGTGGAGAGACCTTGGGCAGGGCCAGGGGAATTTGGTGGGTGTGGCTATTTTTGCCAGGTGGTAGGAGACCCTCCAAGGTGGGGAGCTGGCTACAAACTGAGCAGACTGAGGTGTACTGTGAGGAGGGTGCAGATGAGGTGTACGGCCACCTTTCTCAGAGGAGCTCTGTGATCTCTGTGCTTTCCAGCTCTGTCCTGGCCATTCTTTTTGAGATGTAACCTTATGCCTATATGTTATATATTAATTTTTTCTGGCCCGTGGGATAGGTAGGGTAGAGAAGTCACTGGATTGAAGATGGCCTCTGTGGCCATTCCTGATTTTCTAATTCCACAGATTTCTGCTAAGTATTAATTGAGCACTTGCTAGGTACAGAGTCTGGAATTTTCCAGTGCTAGGTAGAGCCCCACTTCTGGCTCACTCTTTATTTCCTCTCACTCAGCTCTGGGGGGGGGGGAGGAGAAGGGTATGGGGCCCCTGAGAGTGAGAGTCTAGCCCTAGACTCTAGTGTACCTGCCCTTGCTTGTCCCCTTCCACCTTCATGATTCTGACTCTGCTGCTGGTCCCAGGCGCCCAGGCCCCAGTGAGCAGCTTCGGTATTCAGTATTCAGTTTCTCCCTTTCCTTAGTGAACTGAGTTCTCCCACCAGCATGATTTATAATGTCTTCACTGGGCTCATGGGGAAACACTTTCTGAGGAGCTGAGGGACTAGCCCAGGTCACATCACAAGCCTCTGGCACAAGATGCTCCTGATGTCTCTTGTGTATGGTCCTGCTAGCTGACCTGCCTCATCTTGGGAATCTGTTTTGGGGAGGTCACCACAGGTGGTCATGGCAGGCCCTGGCGAAGGGTCAGGAGATCAGAGTCCCTTGACCCCAAGTTCCCAGAGCTTCCATGGGAAGACCCTGGGGAGTAGTAGGTAACAAGGCTTTGCCCACAGCATAAATCTCCCCTGCCTACTGCCAGGGCAAGAAGAGGAAGTGGCTGGGTCAGGGCTGGCAGCAGACCCTGGGGCTGAGCAGGGGAAGCTCCCAGGGGCCACTTGCAGTGGGAGGAAGCAAGGCTTACTCCCTTGGCCCACCCCATGGGAAGAGCTTGGAGGCTGTGGGTGGGGGCAGTCTTGGTGAAAGTGGGGCAAGTTCCTGCCCTCTGCTTAGCAGGGTGAGGCCCAGCCCAAAGGGTATCGTGGGAAAGGGCCGTAAGAGTCCACTTCCCTTATTCCCTGCTTACCCAACTCCCCAACCCTCTTGGCTAGGGAATGACTATGGACATTGCTGCCTATTTCGGGCTGACACCTGGGCTTTTTTCTGTTGAAATGGCATAAAAGGCCTTTCTACAAGGAGAGACAGTGCCCTACCCCTCACGTTGTTACACACTGTTGGGGGTAGAGGATGGATCTGAGAGTGTGAATTCCTGAGCGCCAATCATACTGTGTTGACAGTATGTGGACCCCCTGTTTTTTTGCTGTTATATAGCATGTGGGGGGGTATGGTGGGTAATCCATGCACATGTGCAGATGTACTCACAGCTCACAGCGGTAGGAGGATCACCATGAATTCGAGGACACCCTGAGACTCCATAGTGAATTCCAGGTCAACCTGGGTTAAGTGAGACCCTACCTCGAAAAAAAAAACAAGAAACAACAACCACAACAAAGAGGTCCCTCCTACCTCTGCCTCCTGAGTGCTGGGATTAAAGGCGTGTGCCACCATGCCAGGCTTTCTTGTTTTTTTGAGATTAGATCTCATTTGTAGTCCAGGCTGTCCTTGAACTTCTGATGATCTTCCTACTTCAGCTTCTCCAGGGCTTGGATTACTAGGATTACAGGTATGTGCTACTCCACTCAGTTTAGAACCCTTTTTTTAAAAAAAAAATATTTTATGTATCTATTTACAAGTAGAGAGATGCAGACACACACACAGAGAAAGAGATAGAGAATGGGTGAGCCAGGGCCTCTAGCCACTGCAGACCATTTCCAGATGTATGCACCACTTTGTGTCTCTGATTTTACGTGGGTACTGGGGAATCAAACTCAGATCGTTAGGTTTTGTAGGCAAGTGCGTTAACCACTGGGCAATCTCTCCAGCCCTTGGGACTCTTTTTTTTTAAAAATATTTTTATTTATTTTTCAAGCAGAGAGAGAGAGAGAGCGAGAGACAGAGACACAGGAGAATGGGTACACTAGGGCCTCCAGCCACTGCAAACAAACTCCAGATGCATGAGTCACTTTTGTGCATCTGGCTGTATGTGAGTACTGGGGAATCAAACTTGGGTACTTAGGTTTTGCAGGCAAGTGCGTTACCTGCTGAGCCATCTCTCCAGTCCCCCTCAGGACTCTTCTAATGTCAAATGTTGCAGCCCCTCCTAACTCCAGTTGTTCTCTTAGTATCTGTTCATAGAACAAATGCCTAATGAGAAGCAGCCTCTTTGATTTCAGGAACACACACTTGAATGAACTTGAATTCAGCCAAATCTAGCTGCATCTGCATCCATTTATAAATCCATTAAATAAATAAATATAGCTCTCCCGTTTGGGTGGGGCTACTTTTAAATAAGTTCTGAGGAGGGAAGTACAGCATACATAGGAAAAGTGTACACATGATAGGTGTAAAACCTTAGGAGTGTAGTTTCATGAAGTCTCGAGTGAACACGCATGGCCCCATCATAAAAATTGGGAACGACAATGCTTCCAGTCCACCAAAGACCCTCTCAGAAGCTGTCATGGGCCGTGGGCACATACCTGCTTCCGTGATGCACGAACAGGAATCAAGGTTCACAGGGTCAGAAACCACAGATTCTGCAGGGCGGAGGCAAGGCCACAGGCATGAAATGGGAATCTCTAAGACCCGAGCCTGCACTTGCCTGAGACTCCGTCACCTCACTGATAAAATGCAGGCTGTGCTTTCAAGACTGAATGAGGGTGGGGAAAAAGTTTAATGGAGTCATCTAAGCAAGGTATCTTGGTCTGACTTTTGGTTGGTATTCCACTTCTATACTCATCTCTCTGCCCAGTGAGAAAAAGGCTTAAAGTCCAGGGAAACCTGCCAGGATTCCAGTAGAAGGAAGGAGGGGAACAGTGTGCCTGCAGCTGAGACAGCATATGCAGACCTGGTTGGCACCAGGAATTAGCTCAAAGAGTTTATCTGGGACTGCGTGATGAGGTTCGTTGATAGGTTGAACCCTAGTGTAGAGCCTACTGGGTGGTGCTGGCTCAGGTCCTCTCTCTGCCCTTCTTGTGTCTCCTTGACACAGCGAGGTGAGCATCTTGTCTTCTGGGGCTCATCTCTGGTTTAGGACACTCCTGCCATCATCACATCTCTCCAGAGAGATCTGGTTTTACCCTTAAAGGCAGGACTTGGAGGTCTCTGTTGGGCCTGGGACCAGCTTTTGCTCTAGTCTTCCCAGTGTGTCTGTATCAGTTATGTCCTCACTTTCTTGCTTTTCTTTTCTTTTTCTTTCTCTTTTGGTTTTTTGAGGTAGGGTCTTGCTCTAGCCCAGGCTGACCTGGAATTCACTGTGTAGTATCAGGTTGGCCTTGAATTTACAGCAATCCTCCTACCTCTACCTCCCAAGTGCTGTGATTAAAGGTGTGCACCACCAGGCCCTGAATGTCCTCACTTTCACTCTGCCCCAAAGAACCTCAGGCCCCCCTCTCTGGGGCCTCCTATCATCAGGGATGAAGACTGAGCTAAGGCCAGGCATCAGCATAAAGCAGACTGGTGAATACACCTGTTTTTGCTGGCTGGAAGAAGAACAGTCTTGGATTATTTTTCTGGCATATTAGAATCATTTTAGGGGTGGAGGTAGGAGAACCAGGGCTGGAAGGAGGCATGAGGTGGGGAGCCAGATGTGGCACAGCTGTGGACAGACTTGTGGTGTGCTCCAGGGCAGAGATGCTGCTCCTCTTATACTCTTTGGTGCTATCTCCAGAAGGGGAGGACCTGAACCATAGTAGTGGTTTCCAACCTTTCAAACTGTAGAACCCTTTCCACAAAGTGATTCCTCAAAGCTCTAAGCAAAATATTGTGCAAAAGCCCAGGGAAAAAGAAAACTCAACTTGGGCGGAATAGAATGAGGATCCTGGATGAGTCTAATGAGACCGTCCTGTCCTCACTTCAGTCTTCCCCAGGTGGCCTTTAAGTTCTTTGGAAGATGGCTTGGGAAAGTCCTGGGCTGTGGACTCATTCACATCAAGACTGCACATCTTGGACATGGGTGTTTGTGGATGGGTGTGCCAGGGGTCTCTTGCTACTGCAAACAAATGCCTGTCTGGCTTTATGTGGGTGGCAAGGGAATTGAATCAGGCTTTGCAAGCAGGTGCCTTTAATCACTGAGCCATCTCTCCAGGTCCTCTTGCAGCTTTTGACCTGATCACTGGATGACATCAGCTTCTTATGAAGGTTAAAGCTGCTCTATCTGTGGTGGACAGTGAGGATTTAGAATGAGGTGACAGGCTGGTTAGGGGAGGTCATCTCCCCTTCTTCTTTTGCAGGGCTGGGGATGGAGTCCAGGCAAGCACCAAGTGTGGTTTTCTTAATGGGCATGGCCCAGAAGAGCAGGCCATCGGGTGCACCCAGTCATCCTGCTACACCAGTAGGGTGGCACTGGCTCTGGCTGGCAGCAGAAATTGGGAGGGGGGTGTCCAAAAGATAGTTCAAAGAGTTCCAGAGGAAAAGAGTTGCAGATGAGGTATCAGGAGCTGAGATGGGGTGTGAAAGATTTGCAATGAAGGTGAAAGTGGTCTAGGAACCACAGATCTCAGGGGCAAGGGAAGTGCCTTTGGGTGACCAGATGATGTGAGAGCAGGTTCTTTGCAAACAGAAGCTCAGTAAAGCACTGACTACAGAGGGAAAGGGGAATGACAGGGGGTCCAAGTGGAGTGATGGGTCCCCTTTCTCCTTGTCTGTATTAGCTCTCTTCCTCTCTTACCTTGCCAGTGAGTGAGGGTTCCCCAAGCTTGGGCCAGGATAACAGCTGAACCAGGGAAGGCTTCAGGTAAAGAAGTCTGGTCAGTGGTTTTTTTTTGTTTTGTTTTGTTTTTTGGTTTTTCGAGGGTCTCGCTCTGGCCCAGGCTGACCTGGAATTTACTGTGTAGCCTCAGGGTGGCCTTGAACTCAAGGCAATCCTCCTACCTCTGCCTCCCTAGTGCTGGGATTAGCTCTGGTCAGTGTTCTTGCACCACTCTGGCATGCCTTTCCCTGTTCATGAGACAGATGGGTCATGGTCATGGCCCTCTTAACATCTGTCGTTGGCGATGGAGTGGGAGGGTGGGTGTACCCCAATGGGGATGGGGTATTGACATGAGGGCATGAAAAGAGCCCCTGAAGATGCAGTCAATGGCCCTGGGTTCTACCTCAGTGTGTCACTGTTTCTCTGTGTGACCTTGAGCCAGTGCCCTTATGTCTCTGAGCCTGTTTATTTATAAAATGGGGAAGGGTTGGCAGGAATTTGGAAAGATTTCTCAGGCTCCGCCCAGTTGTGAATTTCAGTAATTTCTCAACTAGGGTGCGTCCACCCTGAGAGGGGCTGGGGAGGGGGCTGGTGAGAAACAGATCAGTGTGTGGCCCAGAGTGAGCAGAGCCCCTCCCCCCCTTACACAGGCCAGATGGCTCAGCGCCTGGAGGGACTAAGCCAGAGGGAGACCCTGATGGACGCGTCACGTGCTCAAACTCCCCGCGGCTGAAGTGGGGGTGCAGTCTCCCCAGGGTGTGTCCCAGAGCTGCCCCCCCCCCGGCCCTGGGTCTGCCCCGGTTACCCAGCAGCGGAAGAAAGCGACAGCTCAGGCCACTAGGACGGGCTGAGAAGGTGCAAAGGTGGGGCCTGGGAGCGGGGGCCGTGGGCACCCGGGAGCCTGGGGAGGGCGGGGAGATCCCGTCCGGGGAAGCCCTGCCTGCGGGCGCTGCTCTAGGGCGCCCCCTCCTTGGGCCCGGTCCTCCCGGAGGGTCCTCCCGGAGGCTTTGGGGCCGGCGCTGGAAGCCTAGCGAGTCTGGGAGCTGCTATTTTTAGCCGGCGCGGCGGGCGCGAGGAGACTATTTATAGATCAAACAATCCGCGCTCCCTGCGTCAATGGAACCCCGCGTGCGTCACGCGCGCAGACATTCCAGGCCCCCCCCTCGCCCCGCCCCCTCGGGCTCCCCGGCCCCGCGCCTCCCCCTTGGCCGCCTCCCGCCGGAACCGCGCCGCCCCCCGCGCCCTTGTATGGCCAAAGCGCGCAGGGCCGCGTGCGTCAGTGGCGCCCCCGCCCCTCCCCGTGCGTCACGGAGCGCTTAAGAGGAGGGTCGGGCTGGCTCGGGGAGCCCCGGCGGAGGAGGCTGCGAAGCTCGGGGAGTGCGCGGGGACGGCTGCCGCTCGGGCGCTGGACCCGGGGAAGGGGAGCCGGAGCTGGCCGGGTAGGTACCTCGGCTGGGAGCGTGCACCGGTCCGTCTCTGGGGCTGGTGCATGAAGGAGATGCGGGTGTACGCGCGGGCAGAAAAGATGTTGTAGCGGTGGCTTTCAGGATGGGTGTGCGGAGTGCGGGTCTGGTGTTGGAGGGTCGCGGTAGGAGCGGGGTGAGGACCTGGATCCGGGTGCGGGGCTCGGAAGTGGCTGCGGAGTGCACGCCGCAGGGAATCGGGATGGGTGCCGGGAATGGGGTTTGTCCAAGAGATGTCTGGCCTTAGTTCAGTGTCCCATGGTGCAGAGTGGGCACACGGTGCTCGGGACTTGGATGCTGATGGTGGGAGCGCGAGCAGCCGGGCGCAGATACCCAGCAGAGTTTCGGAGCTTCTGGGATCTAGCCAACTCCGAGTGGAACTGGATTTCCACAGGTCTCCTTCCCGGGCCATGAGCTCCTCTCCCCGTGGCTTATCTTAACACTTTAGAGACCAGCTTCGTTTTCAGAGATTCCCCACCCAAGGTTTCTAACTGAACGGTGTGAGGACAGCTCGCGATTACTTGTAGAAATGGCTAGTTTGGTGGGTGAACTGTGGAGGGGGCTTGCTGTGTCCTGTCAGGGTCAGGTGTATCTGAAAACGGAGGATTGGACTGTGTATTGGGGGGGGGGCTTGGGAAGAAGTTGCTTATACTGCTGAGGACATACCCCCTCCGTTTCAGTCCCACGTGCACCCCTTCACCAGTGGGGCCCTGTCTGATCTGTCAGGTGGTGTGCAGCCTGAGATCTTTTCAGTGTAGCAGGTGCAAACCACATAGTTGCTAGGACCTGCCCCAAGCCGGATTCTCCCACTCCCTCTTTCAGCCCCGCCTCTTCCTTCTTCCTTTGAGACTACCCGCCCTCACGAGGCTAGGTACAGGTCTGTATCTCGAGCTGCTGGCTATCTACGCGGTGGGAGGGAGGGGGTGATCCGGATGTGGGACGTCCAAGCGGAGAAACAGGATTTGAATAAGACTGGAACAAATGCCCAGTCCTGCGTGGCTGCCACCCTTCTTCCTCCACTCCTAACCCATCCCTGCCCAGCCTGTCTTCATGCTGACAGAAGAGACCACCTATCTCCTGCAGGTGCTGTATGCCTGAAGGCAGTGCCACCGAGTGGGTGGGGCTGGAGCTTGAGGGCTCTGTATCTGGGTGGTTGTTTGTCAGGCCAGGGCTAGTGCTGGCCTGTCCAGGGCCCTTGGGGGTGGGAGAGAGTTGGACCAGAGCACTTCCTGGGCCTTTGGCCAGCAGGTGGTGACAGCCTTTGCCCCTTTCCTGTATACCTTGGTCATGGTACTCTCTGCTCCAGCTTGATTTCCCATGTGGCTCACCTCTCTGACTGGAATGGCCTGAGCTGTGCAGACCCCAGACTTGGATGGAGATGGGGAGAAAGGCTGGGCCCTGGAGCCTCCCCCTGCAGGATTTTTTTTTTAACAGTCTGTGAACTTAAGGGTTCTCCAATATTGTTACTATCTCTGTTCCTTTAGGTGCCTCAGGACTGGGGGCAGTATAACCCCCTTTGCTAAGCCCTGGGTGCTTAGGGCACAGGCCTGGTTTTCATAGAGGTAGCCAGGCAGAAACAGGATGTCTTCATGCACCCACCAGCTCTCTGGCCTGTCCAACCTCCTTCTGTCTCCTTCTGGACTCTGAATGTTCTCTTGTAAAATAACTGGGTGCTGAGAAATTCCTTTTGGGTACTGTCCCTTCTTCTGAATGTCCAGAGGCTGTTCTTGGGGACTGTCTACTATTGCTTCCTAATAGTATATGGCATTTAAAGGTCTGATGCCCTGGGGAGCTGGGGTCAGTGAGGAGGCCTGCCTCCCCCCCACCCCTCTTCTGGAAGCATCCCAGGCAGTACACAGTGGGTGTGCAGCCCCAGATGGCAGGACTGGGGTACGTGTGGGATCTGCTCAGTTTGCAGGGTGGGGATAGTGATATGGCCAGGCTAGCAGCCACATGGTCACTAAGGCCACCTTCATACACAGCTGGGCCTTCTCTCAGCTCCTCTTCCATTTCCAGGATGTCTGTCTTCCCAGACACTGTGTGGGGGTGGGGAGGTGAGGAAGGGGTATGCAGAGGCTGGGGTGTGCCTGGGAATATTCCCAGGAAGTGCCTGGTTGAAGAATCATAGAATCTCCTCCTGGGGGCTGGGCAGAGACTCTGCAGGCTGCCTCTCCCAGCCCCCACCCATGGAGGGGGAGGGCCAGGCCTGGGCCAAAGGAACACAGCTTCCCCCTGTTCAGTAGGGAAATGCTGGCTGGATGCCTTTCCTAGGGTTCCCAGACCCACTGGGGTGTGGTTGGCCTTTCAACTGTGCCCACTCAGGCTGGGCCACTGTGCATGAGCTTTGTGGCTCAAACAGATAGCACTTTGGCCAGGGGTCAGGATTCTGAGGTGGGCCCTGGCTCAGGTGCCTCTGTCCCACTTCTTGGCCTGACACCTGGCTGGCCTGAGCCTACCAGGCTTCCGTCTTCTCTCACTGACTCCTCCCCTCCCTTTCCTTGGATCTCCTCCCTTTATAGAGATGCCCTGTATCCAAGCCCAATATGGGACACCAGCACCAAGCCCAGGACTGCATGACCACCTGGCTAGTGACCCCTTGACCACTGAGCTCAGCAAGCCCATCATGGACCTGGCCAGCCACGAGGCAGTCCCTGCTGCCCCCACCACCCTGCCCAGCTTCAGTACCTTCATGGACAGCTACACCGGCGAGTTTGACACCTTCCTCTACCAGCTGCCAGGGACAGCTCAGCCATGTTCCTCGGCCTCCTCCACGTCCTCGTCTTCCTCCTCAGCCACCTCTCCTGCCTCCGCTTCCTTCAAGTTTGAGGACTTCCAGGTGTACGGCTGCTACCCTGGCACTCTGAGTGGTCCGCTAGATGAGACCCTGTCCTCCAGTGGTTCTGACTACTACGGCAGCCCTTGCTCTGCCCCGTCGCCATCCACGCCCAGCTTCCAGCCACCCCAGCTCTCCCCCTGGGACGGCTCATTTAGCCACTTCTCCCCCAGCCAGACTTACGAAGGCCTGCGGGCATGGACAGAGCAGCTGCCCAAGGCTTCTGGGCCCCCACCACCTCCATCCTTCTTTTCTTTCAGTGCTCCCTCTGCTCCCAGCCCCACCCTGGCCCCAAACTCCCTGAAGTTGTTCCCCACATCGGCTGCCCACCAGCTGGGGGAGGGAGAGAGCTATTCCATGTCGGCAGCTTTCCCAGGCTTGGCGCCCACTTCCCCACACCTTGACAGCTCTGGGATCTTGGATGCACCCGTGACCTCCTCGGCCAAGGCCCGGAGTGGGGCTCCAGGTGGCAGCGAGGGCCGCTGTGCTGTGTGTGGGGACAACGCTTCGTGCCAGCATTATGGTGTCCGCACCTGTGAGGGCTGCAAGGGCTTCTTCAAGGTATGGTGCTATTCTGGGTGCCCGCAGCTTGTGGGGAGAACAGAGGGGTATGGGATGCCCTCCCTTGGGGTTTCTTCCCACTATCCTGTCCTGTGAGAAGGGAACAGTCCTACCAGGCAGGTCACCTTCAGTAGGATCCTTCATTGATTATAGGCTTAAGAGACTGCAAAAAAGCTGGATAGAGAGGGGGCCGAGGGGGCAGCGTGGCCCACAGTGGCACTCACAAGTAGTTCCAGTGGGCAGTCTCTGGTTCTCCCCTGCCCACTACCCCCGAGGTCCTGGTGGGAAGGGGGCCACAGGCAGTCATGTTCCTGGCATGAGATGAAAGGATCCAGCAGAGGGTTTGGTTCTTGTGGGCTGAGGATGGATCTTGGGAACAGGCTGTGTGTTTGTCCCAGTGCTGGGTGCCTGCTTAGTTCCCTCTCCACCCCCAGCCCCTCAGCTCTCTTCTGTCTGCCCCCAGACAAGGGGCAGGTTGACACCTTTTAAGATGAACAAGTATCTGGACCTCGAGGGAGTCCCTAGCCACTGGCCTTAGGTGCTAGAGGTCTTCCTCCTGAGGCAGGAACCTTCCCCAAAGTCTTCCAGACATTTCTCCCCCCCCCACCCCTTCATTTCTCCCTCCCCTGCCACCCAAATGTTAGGAAAATAGCTATGAACAGAGTGCTTTTGTCTGAGTCTGCAGCAGGATCTGGACGGTTCCCTCCCCTGGGCTTCCCCCTCCCCACCCCACATTCTGACAAGACTGTTCCATGTCCGTGTCCCCCCCCCCCAGCGCACTGTGCAGAAAAGCGCCAAGTACATCTGCCTGGCAAACAAGGACTGCCCTGTGGACAAGAGGCGGCGGAATCGCTGCCAATTCTGCCGCTTCCAGAAGTGCCTGGCTGTGGGCATGGTGAAGGAAGGTAGGTGGATGGCTGGGGGTCTAATGGGGTGGTGCAGGCAGGGTCCCCAGGCATCTGCCCAAGTGGCCCACAGGAAGGGAGGGCCTCTCTGCACCTCATTTCAACTCCCACCTCCAAACTCTAAGGAGGATGCAGTTTCCACCTACATGTGGGGTTAGGGGAGAGCCTTGGGTCTGGGGTCCTGGTGTTGGGTTTCTCAGCAGTGGGGTGCACAGTATGGTCCAAAGGGGCCTTCCTCAGATCCCTCCCTCCCTCCCTCCCTCCCTCCCT
>PVHP010036538.1:0-17943 GCA_004024765.1 Zapus hudsonius | reverse complement strand
GGGGGGTGGTGCTTGAAGAAGCTGTAATTGTTACAGGATTTGCCTAAAATAATATTAAATTGATGGGAGAGTCCTCAGCTTGGATCCTAGGAGGAAAACCCAAGTATGCATCCCTTTGAAAAGGGATAAGAGGACTTGAGGGAACGCCTTTAATCCCAGCACTCGGGAGGCAGAGGTGGGAGGATCACCGTGAGTTCAAGGTCACCCTGAGACTACACAGTGAATTCCAGGCCAGCCTGGGCTACAGTGAGACCCTACCTCGGAAAACAAAAAGAAAAAAGAAAACATAAATTATATGACTAAAGATGGCTATGGTTTTGGTTAGAAAAATCAAGTGGAAAAGTGGCTGAAAATATGGAAAACTTGATCAGAAATTGTTCACAGTGAATCTGAAGTGGGATTTTACTCCGGATCTATCCTAGCATTCCATAATTTTAGTGTGGGAAAAGAATAAAGAATGGTAGGACTGTATTTCAATATCATGTTTTTTAATAACTTATTTTATTCATTTTCCAGGAGAGAGAGAGAGAGGGAGGGAGAGAGGGAGGGAGGGAGGAGAGATTGGGCATGCCAGCCTCTCCAGCCTCCACAAATGAACTCCAGCTTCATGCTCAACCCGTGCATCTGGCTTTTTTTGTGATTTTTGGTATGAAATTGGAGCTGGTAGGTTTTGCAGGTAATGTAGTCAGCCACGCACCAGCCAAGCACCGCTGGGATGAACCTCCGAACCAGGAACAGTTATGGGAGGAAAGAATTTATTGAAGCTCCAAGTCCAGGGGAACATCCCTTCCACAGGTCCAAGCAGAGCGAGAAGCCCAGCACCAGCACCACACACACACCAACAGAGCATACAGGGGAAAAAAGAGTTAGGGCACTTGCTTCCAGTGCCTAAGGCCCCAGGTTCAATTCCCCACTATCCACATAAGCCAGAACCACAATGGGTAGCCCTGGGGTTTGTTCTCTCTCTCTCTCTCTCTCTCTCTCTCTCTCTCTCTCTCTCTCTCTCTCTCTCTCTCTCTCTCTCTCTCTCTCCTAGAAAATGAACAAATCAAATATTTTTAAAAAATAAACACACTTTCTCCCCCTTTATATAGCCTTAGGGCGGGATCTTGCAACCTTTCCCAGCCTTGTTGACTCCCTGAGTCTCTGGAATTTCCCTCCTGCACTGCCCTCCCAGGAAAGGAAGTCTGTTTCTAGATCTCCTGAGCTTCCTTACATCCTGCCCCCTACAGAGAGGGCTGCCTGCCTGTGAACAACCTCAGAGACCCACCCAGGATTACTTCAAAGGTCAAGTTGACAACAAAACCTTTGTTGTGCTATGGATAAAATTCACATCCTCTTGGATGGAGAAATGGATGATCAATTAAGGTGTTTCCCTGCAAAACCTAACGACCCAGGTTCGATTCCCCACTACCCAGCTAAATCCAGATGCACAAGGTGGTGCAGGCACCAGGAATTTCTTTGCAGCGCTGGAGGCCCTGGATTACCATGAGTTTGAGGCCTCCCTGAGACTACAAAGTGAATTCCTGTTCATCCTGGGCTGTAGCAAGATCCTACCTCAAAAACAAGATCATCTGTAAGGGGCTGGAAAGATGGCTCAGGATTAAAGGTATTTGCTTGCAAAGCCCATTGGCCCAGGTTCAATGCCTCAGAACCATGTAAAGCCAGACGCACAAAGTGACACATGTCAGGCATTTCTCTACAGAAGAGGCCCTGAATTCATCTCTCTCTCTCTCTCTCTCTCTCTCTCTCTCTCTCTCTCTCTCTCTCTCTCTCTCTGTGTGTGTGTGTGTGTGTAATAAAAATATTTTTTTATTTTCAAGAAAGAGAATGGTTGCAAAGGACCTAGTGCCACAGCAAACCAACTCCAGACTCTGTGCATCTGGCTTCATGTGGGAACTGGGGAAACAAAGTCTGGCCTTCAGGTTTTGAAAGTCAGCACTTTCGCCTGGGAGCCATTCTCCAGCCAGTAAAAAGTGTCCTTTAAAATCATTCCCTGAGGGACCATGGCAACACTTCCTAATGCGGACTTTTCATCTGAATTCACACTTAAATTCAGAAACCTTTATTCATTTTATTTTATTCTTTTGGTGTTTTGAGAGAGGGTCTCATTCTTGCCATGTTGACCTGAAATTCACTATTTAGTCTCGGCTGGCCTCGAACCCACAAGTTGAGATCTCAGCCTCAACTGGGGAATTCTAGTTGCTTCCACCATCGTGGACAGGCTGGGCTGGAGGGTGCCTCTCACTACACATTGGTCCTGAGACACCCATTTGGCTCATGCCCACCTTGTCACAATTGATTTAAAGGGTTGCTGGGCAACGGGATGATGCCACGCCTCCTGCCTCTGAGTTCCGTGACTCTCGGGCACAGTGCCTCTCTGGGGGGCAGGCTGGCCGGACGTCCTGGCGATACTGAGAATTGGCTGAATTATTATTAGTGCCAATACCGGGGATTTGGGTCAATAAGATTCTAATTGGGGGGGGACTAAAATCTCTGAGGGTGGGCTAGGGTGGGGTGGGTACAGCTTTCAGCTGAAGTGGGATCAGGGGGAGAGGGGGGGAAGCTTCCTGCAGTGAGGCCATGAGGAAGTTTTTTTGCTTCTGGGCCAGGGGCCCAACACCAGAAGAGCCTAACTACCTGCCGTACAAGCCCGTGGGAAAGCTGCAGAAAGCAGCTAGCCAGGGGGACCTGGATAAAATCCAGCATATCCTCCGGCTGAGGAGGAACCACATCTTGAAAGCAGACAAGAAGAAGAGGTGAGAGGGCCTGTTGTGGCAGCGCCCAGCAAGGGGAGAAGGGCCACCCAGGGTGGGACACTGGAGGGGAGAGAAGGGGGCCCAGAGAGTTGCTCTCTCAGAGGGTGTTGGGTCTTCTTCCCACCTGGGTCCTACACATCCTGGACGGGTCTGGAGACCAGAATTCCATAAATCTATTTATTGACAGCTTCCATAGTTATAGACAAAAGACCATGATAATTGCCTCTCCACCCTCACTTTACCCTCTCAGATCCACCAAACATATCCATCCTATCCCCTCCCCCTCTCAGTTAGTCTCCTCTCTCTGTTATTTACTGATTTATTTTTGGGTTTTCGAAGTAGGGACTTGCTCTGGCCCAGGCTGACCTGGAATTCACTCTGTAGCCTCAGGATGGTTTTGTAAAAGTCTTTAGAGTCGCTGAACTCACAGACAGGTGACAGAGCATCATCCTGTTGCCAAGCAACCCTGTTAATTGTGACAAGGTGGGCATGAGCCAGTGTGCCTCAGGACCAATGTGTACTGAGGGGCACCCTCCAGCCCAGCCTGTCCACTACTTGGACTAGAACTAGAGTTCCCTAGTTAAGGCTGAGATCTAATGGCACAGAACGTTCACGCTGCATAAGATGGCCTTGGGCTCAGCAAAGACAGGTGGAACCAATCCAAGATTCAACCGGACAGTCCAAACATGAAACTATAATTAAGTCCCATAATAACCAGTGACTGGTCTTCAGAGTCCCTTCTCTCCAGCTCAGCTACTCACACTCCAGGAAACTTCATGCCAGGCTGGAAACTCTCCTAGGCAGCCATCCCATAGTTCTGGCATTCACTGGGTCTCCCCGGCAACCCACAGTACATCCTCATGGCTCCATGGGCCTCCACACAGACAATCCAACACTCCTGCTTCACAATTCCCATGGCCATGTCCAAAAACAAACCTGTGTTGCAAATCCAAGGACCCTCTCTTCCTGCATTTGTTATGCTCCATAGTACCAGGTGGGCTACCAACTTGTTAGTCCAGGGGGAGCAAAGCTAACGTTAAAGAGCAGGAAAACTTCAATGTTCATGTCCCTACTTGAAGAGTCTGCATTCTTCCATCTGTCCCCACGTAGGTCACCTGGCCCCATCTCAATGGTGGTCATCTCTAAACAGTAGAAGCTGAAAGGGCCGCAGTTTCAGCCCAGAGATTTCATTGCTTTCTGCGCCATCTCCATCTGCTCACCCCAGTCCACTTCTACCAAAGCAACCCAGTGCACGTGCTCAGGACTCAGGCAGTCAGAACGCAGCAAGCCTCTAGTGCAACCTGCTTCTGGCACAGTCCTGACACCGTCTTTTGCTCACCCTCCTAAGCCAAACCTCGCTGTCCATAGTCCTCACTGCCTTCAGGTCTTTCAACTCCGACCAGAATGGTCCCTGAAGCTGTACTCACAGCCCTGCAAGGCTTCTCTTAGGCCAAGGCATCAAATCCTTCCACATTCCTCCTGCAAATCAGTTCCAAAGGCCAAGGCCACAGAGTCAGGCTTCCAGCAGCTACCACAGACCCCACTCTCTGTGGCTGTCAGCCTTCTCGTTGCTGCACAGAAAAGCACCCAGCAGGAAGCGGGTGTGGAGGAGGAATGGGTGGGAGATGCTGGCTTGCCTCCTGGAGCCCACGAGCTACCGGCTCAGCTCAATAAAGAAATCAGTCATCACATTAGCACAGCGTAGTGTTCCTCCAGTATAAAATGAATGACATGTTCCTCCATGTTCACACACCTGCATCGCTGTGTGTGCTGTGAGACTCCACACTGTCAGTACAAGCCTTCTCCTTTGCACAGGACAGCACTGCACTACGCCTGTGCCTACGGGCAGACAGAAGCAGCAAAGCTCCTGGTCCACCAGAAGAGCAACATCCATGCCCGGGACAGCAACCACTGCACACCGCTGATTAAGGTACAGGGCGCCAAGCAGCTCAGCCTGGAGTGCACTTGGCCTGGGTGCTCAGAAGCCCTGTTGAGCTGGCACAGGCCTGTGATCCCAGAGAGAGGGAAGCTGAGGCAGCAGGATCGCCATTCCAGCCAGCCTGGAAGACTTAGGACATCTAATTCCATCCCGGGATGTGGATGCCATGTCGGAAATATTTGTTTACTATTTGATTTATTTATTTGAGAGAGAGTGAGAATGGGCGCACACCAGCCAGGGCCTCTAGCGCCTGCAAACGAACCGCACACACAGGCATCACCTTGACCCTCTGGCTTTAGTGGGTGCTGGGGAGTCCATCGAGCTCGGCTCCCTCAGCTTTGCAGGCAAATGCTTAACTGCTATACCATCTCCAGCCCTGAAATATTCGTTAGAAATCATAGAATAAAAGTGAATTTAAGGCACTTCTGCATAACTCTTGGGGGACCCTTGTAGAACGCTTCTCTGGAACCCCCTGGTCCGTCCCCACAGGCCGTGCAGCACCGACACACAGCGTGTGTGATACTCCTGCTGCAGAATGGAGCGAACCCCAACGAAAGGGGTGCATTGAAGAAGTCAGCTCTGCACTATGCTATCTCCAATGATGATGCCGAGACAGTCACCACCCTGCTGGACTTCCACGTGGACACCGACGTGAGGACAGAGGTGAGGATGAAGGCTTTGCATACAGCATCCTGGACCACCATGTCTGTCCAGGTTCTCCGTGAACACAGTCACTCATCCCCCGTGTCATGGACACGTGTGCCAGGGCACAGCTGTCCTTGTGCATCCATGACAGGCATTAGAGTGAGCCTGGAGTGGTTTCAGGGAAGTGACGAGAGCACCCTGTCACCTTATGAGTCCTGAGTGACTCCGTGTTTTCCCAGGGCGGCATCACCCCGCTGATGGCCTGTGTCCTAGGCGAGAAGCACCAAGTAGCTTCACTTCTAGTGAGAAAGGCCGATGTGAACGCCACAGACGACTGGGGCAGGTGAGGTTCATTCTCTCCTTGTGGGTGTGCATGTCTGTCTGTCTGTCTGTGTGGACTGTGCTGCACGCACGCTCACATGCACACGCAGGCCCCGTGTGCTCCCCTGCTCTAACACCTTCCTTATTTGAACAAAGTCTCTTCCTGCCCCTGAGCTGAAATTTCTTCAGGGGCCTGTGACCTCAGGAGTCAGCATTCAAGGACTGGGGTGACAGACAGCTGGGCTGTGCACGGCCCTCCCTGTGATGTGAGGGTCACACTCAGTGTCTCTGTGCACATGCTCACATAGGAAGGGTCTCCAACCTCCTGGGTTAAGTGATGAACCCTCCTGGTGCTGTGGGTGGTGACAAGTGCTCAGCTCAGAGCCACCGAGTCAGGGATCACAAGAAGCCACTCTGACATAGATGCAGGAGAGAGGCCCCAGTGCAGCGGGACTGGGCGTTGTGGCCAGGGAGGGGGGCCTGGAGGGAAGGAGTGGGGCACATGGGCGGGCACACATGTGCATTGCCTGGTACACGAGAGGAGGGGGTCTGGAAGAAGGGAAGCGGGGAACAGGACAGTGGGGTCGGGGTCAGGGGGCTGGCCCTTTCATGGAGGAGGCGTCTGGGAGGCCCCCTGGGAGGGGCACACCTCCCCTTAGTGGACCTGGCAGGGGGGTTGCAGTGAAATCAGGGCCTGGCACATGGGGTCAGTCTCCCTAACTCAAAATACTCTGATGGTCACTATTATATTTTAACTACTTCTGAAATCAGTAATTCAATGTTTCCTTTTTCCATTAAGAATTACAGTACATTGTATTAGCTTAGGCATGAAATCTTCATTTCAGTATTAGCCAACTTGACGTAAAAGGCCTCAGCACCATGATTACCATTAAAGATAAGAAAGGGGGAATCTACATGCTTCTCCAGGGCCAGGAGGCCTTGGGCTTGATTTCTACTTTAGCCTTGAAAATGACGTGACTCCTGGCCTCCAGGATGGGGTGCCTGTCCTAGATGTCATTAGTCACGGTCACAGACACGGGAGGAGATGGACTTGGTTACATATACTGGAATAGAAGCCCCACACCTCCATGAGAGTATGTCCCAGGGACACGATGCCTCTGTCCTTTCAGATCCGCCCTCTCCCACGCCGTGATGCGACAGTCAAAGAGCATGGTCCAGCTGCTGCTGGACAACGGAGCCGATGACACTCTTGTAGACTCCTTCGGACTCCCTCTGAAACATTACATCCTCACTCAAAACCTGGGCGTGTAAGTGTTTCCATGAAGATGCTACGTCATGGTTCCTGGACGTTCTGTAATCCTTACGACTGTATCACACATTTCCATGCTTGAGATTTCATGGTCTGGTTCAGGCAGCTGAATGTCTGTAAGCTCCTGGACTTATCCACCAGAAACCAAGGAAAATGCTGGATTCAGTCTACGTAGCAATGAGGACAGAATGAAAAGGTATTCCAGACCTTTTCTTTGGCCTCCTGGGGTTGAACCAGAGCCGCATACATGCTGCATCCGTGTTCTACCTGGAGGATGTGTTCCCAGCCACAGCCTAGGGCCTGGAGGGGAGGAATCTCCACCACAGGCTTCAGGTGCTCTCTGCTGACATTCTTAGCCCTCGGGTTGGTGGAAGCTGGTGGTCTGCTAGTACCTTCCAAGAATGCCCCACATGATCCATTGCTAGTCCCCCGGATGTGAGGTCAGACACACAGGTGGGCACTAAGTGGCTGGAGCCCAAGGGAGCTGGGCGTTGACCCTGCAGCATTCCGTCCCCCTGTGATATCAGGACTTTTGTCATGGGTCCATCCAGCCGAGAGCAGGTGCAGCTCTCTGGGAGCTTGAGGTCTCAAGAGAAGCTGTCAAGGCTCTCTTGTCAATGGTGACGTAGGAACTTTTCCTCCACATAGGATTGCCGAGAAGCCTCCAGCAGGTACTGGAGAAGTGCAGAAAGAGCCCCCCGAAAGCAACACACGTAAGAATTCTGTAGGCGGTTGTACTCTAAGTAAGTAAGGAAGAATAAGTTTTCATTCAATGAAGCAGAAATTGTATTCATGCTTTTTCTCAATCTCTTTCCTTGTAGCCTAAAGGTCAAATTTTTCAGAAATTATTGAAATAAGCATAAAAAGCTCATTTCTTGTTAGTCCATGTAAGTTTAAATACTTTTTTCCAACTAGTGTGTCTCTGTGTGTATTTTTGGAGTAGGGTCTCACTGTATGCCAGGTTGACCTGGAATTTATTACGTAGTCTCAGGGTGGCCTGGAACCTAAAGCAATCCTTCTATCTTTGTCTCTGGAGTGCTGGGATTAAAGGTGTGAGCCACCACATCCGCTTGTTCAAGTAGTATATATTTTAAATTATTATATTGCAGGATTCCTCTAATGTCACATTGCATTAAGTTACTTGTTACGAAAGTGGACTTTTTGATTTTTGTATTAAATTCATTATATTTAGTAACTAACTGCATATCAAATAGTATGGTGTGACTGAAATATGATTTGTTCTCTAAAACAAGTTACTATACATTTATATTATTTTCTTCCTCAGTAGGTGAGGAAAATGTGTTCTTTTCCAAATGTGACAATTCTTTAATTCAGGAGGTATGCTCTTCCTCCTCTCTGACATACATGGTCAGTGATCGGCACATTTCCTGGGAATGCCTCTGACTATCACGTGATAATAATGCCCTCAGTGAACAGATTTTCTAAAACTCAGTCACCCTGGTCTTGGGGCCCAGGCATGGCGGTGTCCTCCCTCTCCCGGGGCCTGCCCAGCCTGTCCCTTGAGGGCCCCGAAGACCTTAGCTCTGCAGGCAGGTGAGCATCCTGGACCCTAGAACTGACTGCTCACAGGTGACATGGAGAGTTCCATTCTCCCGGCGCCTGTCTTCCTCCTGCACTGCAAACGTGCCCAGAGGTGGAAGGAAGAGATCTCAGTGCGTTAATGCCAAGCCCTGCTGTGTCCACGCTCACTGTCCAGTCCTGTCCAGTTAGGATGGAAGATTCCAGACCTCTCTGCAATCAGAATCCTGTCTTCATCACCTGTCTTATTCTCCTATTTCAATCTACTGTTTTCCATTGACTCAAAATGCATTTTCTCTTTATCTTTAGGACAAACCGAGAGCGCTGAGAGCTGCTCACCGAGGTAGGATTTCACTGGTTTAGGTGGTTCAAGCTAAGCAGTCAGGGAAGATGGGAAAGGAGATGAAGCCACAGGGAGGGTCTGGACAGGATCCACGGGATGTCGTCTTCACACTGCTGTTTCTCACTATTGTCACAGCAGCTTTGAAAGCACTTTGGCCCTTTCTCACCAAGTTTTCCTAATTAAGCAGTACTAATTTGAGGGGAAATACAGATCACTAGATTACTGACCTTTAATTGAACTATTTGCTGACCCAATCATTTGTCAATATGTGTGTCTGTGTGTGTGCAGGCCGGGGTCTCAGAGCTCCAACAGATGCCCATCTGGCTTTACATGGGGCTATGGATTGAGCCCTGGCCAGCATGCTTTGCGAGCAAGTGACTTTAGCCATTGAGCCAGCTCCCAGCCATCACATTTCTTTTTTAAAAGAATGAAAACTCACACGTTTCTGTTTAATTTTTATTCCCAAGGCTCGACAACCAGCCGGGTCCTGGGGGATCTTTTCCTAAAACTAAAGAGGATGACATGGAGGTAAAATTCATTTCCTGTTCTGGTGGGACCAAAGCTGCTGGGCAGTGATGACTCATGAGGGTTCTCACCTGATTAATGACAAGGGATAACAAGTATGTTGCATGTGTTCCAAAGGATCCGATTAAAGCAAGTCCAGCTCCTCTGGAGGCAAAGCCACAGCGGACAGCAGGCTTGCCATGGAGGGACAAAGGGGATCTGAGCGAGCTCGATGCTCTGGCCAGGTACAGCTGCTCTTTATTTCTCCGAGGAAATCGAGCTGAGGGTTATTCTAGAAGTGCGTCGTGGGCATCGGGAATGTTTAACTGATGGCGAGAAATTTAATTCATGATTGTTGGGATATAGTGCACACTGGTAAAACGGACGGCCCAGTGAGAATATAACCATTCCCTGTGGGCTCTGAAGAAGCCTGGCATAGTTAAATGAGCCTGAATGTGCAGCGTGTATGGAGGAAAAAGTGGATTTTATAAGTATTAACCTCTTGTTTGTTTTTCGAGGTAGAGTTTTCCTATAGCCCAGGCTGACCTGGAATTCATTCCTTGAATGTGCATTTCTGAGCCAGGATTCAATGGACATTTTCGTAGACTGAGGGCAGGGCAGGCAGCCAGAGGAAGTAACTGAGAGCAGGTTTCTAAGCAAAGGTTATCTTTTCAATGTAGAACTCACACCGCACCATCTGCTGTTCAGTGAGGGGACTTGTCTCGAGAACTTTTCAAAGCTAAACTCAGGTCATGTGTGTGTGCTTTTCCTCTGAAGGGACATCGAGCAGCAGGTGCTGAATCATCCTGGAAGACGAAAGAAATGGCCCGGAGGACTTTTCTCTAACAGGGTAAAATGCTGCTCTATGACATTAGTTTTCTTATGCTGATTATGAAAGTTTCAGAATTTAATCTTATATTACCACTTTTTATGTAGAATGTAGAATTTTGGTCATCAAAAGCGTCTTATTTATTAGCAAGTAGAGAGGGAGAGACAGACAGACAGACACAGAGACAAAATGGAAACGCCAGGGCCTCCAGCCACCGCAAGTGAACTTGATGCATTCCCTGCTTTGTGCATCTGAGTTTCCATGGATACTGGGGAATCAAACCCGGGTCCTTAGGCTCTGCAGGCAAGCACCTTAACTGCTGAGCCATCTCTCAAGCACTGGTTTGAATGTTTTCCATCCTTTTTGAAAAACAACTGGCTCAAATTCCTTCTGTCTCATTCCAATATTCCAAGGGTTCCAGGCCTTTTGCTTTGGCATTTAAATAAAACTCTTAAATCTTCCTCATTATTCTACCCTATAAAAGCTGATGAGGTTTATTTGTGTCTATTCTGAAGAACTAGAATAATATTCTTTTGGGGTGTTTTTGTATTTTTCTGAGGTAGGATCTCACTCTAACTCAGGCTGACCTGGAATTCACACTAATCTCAGGCTGGCCTCAGACTCACAGGGATCCCCCTGTGCTGGGATTGCATGCACTGTGTCTTGTCTGTTGACTTTTCACAGGGACAGTGCTCTGATTTGCCAGACTTAACGGAACAAGAGGAGGAGATGAAGATGAAGCCTCGGCTGAGTAACTGGGACCGGTACTGCTGTTTGGTCCTTCCTCTAAGCTAAACCTCTCTAGGAGGGTTCCAGGCGCCAGAACTGCCTCGGCTCTGAAATGGGAATTGACAGGAATAACTTCATGTTATTGGGAAATTGGAATGGGAAACAATGCAGATTGCAAAATTCAAGCCCAAGATAGTTAGGAAACCGACTACTCCGTGTGGTTGCCAGATGAAATCTAGCAAAGGAGAGATACTCCAGTTCATTACTCTCATAGTTGATGAAGTGGTCTGAGAATTTATTGTCTCTCTTAAATGGTTTTCATATTACTGCTAAAACGGTAATCATGCCTCTCATTTATCTTATACATGGAAGTCGGGACTTAATTTTAGAAGAAATCATAAGACAGCGTGAGAATTGTGAGGATTCAGATTCAGGTAAGTCCTCTCATAGTGTATCAGGATAGATAACCCTTCCATTGATTACAAAAAGGACTATTGGAAATTTAAAATTGGAACACAAAAGTGAAAGTCTAAAAATGTGTAAAATAATTCTGATTTTTCTTAACTTCAATTCTACTCTTTAGAAACTTGATCAGTTAATTATTAAATGAGCTTCACTTTCTAACACAGTGTTTCCTGCAAAAGTCATTTAACTGCTTGTGATGTTGGGAACTGAACCTAACACTTCTGATCAAGTGCAGCACAGTTTCAGCTCTAAGTTTTCTTCTCATATTGTTTAGCACATGACTTGACCACACACCTGTTAGAAGCTGAAAGATATTCCTGTGGAGATGGAGGATAGATGAGAAGTGTGGAGATGGAGGATAGATGAGAAGTGTGGAGAACACTGTGTGTGCCAGGGCCTCTTGCACTGCAAATGAACTCCAGACGCAGGCAGCACTTTGTGCCTCTGGCTTCCTGTGGGAGCTGGGGAATCAGACCCAGACTCTCAGGCTTTGTAAGCAGGAGCCTTTAACTACTGAGCCATTTCTCCAGCCCCGAGAACAGTTCTGAACTAATTTCCAATCACTACTGTCATTGATATTCACACTCTAATCCTCCTGAAGTATGGTTCCAAAGTGATTCTTACCATGAAAAAAGCATCAGGTTCATTGCTTTAGAGTTCTCTGCTTTCAATTATATTGCTTTATGTTGCTGATTTAATGTGTTTTGCTTTTGTATTTATCAACAGAAGACAGTTCTATTGGGTCCCTATTGGAACGGTAGGATTTTATATCTTTATTTAAAATAAGTAATTTGGGAAAACAGAAAAAAAAATGTATCCTTGTCTAGACTGATAGAACCAAGGTGTAGGTTACTATCAGGTCAGTTCCCATGTAACTGAGGCTGTGTGTAAGCTCTGCTGGGAGTGTTCCTCAGATGCCCTGCATCAGCTCCCAGCTCCGTCTCTAAGCAGGGATGGAGAATGGAGGGAAAGGATAGATTTCAGCCTTGTTCCGTGGCCTCATGTTTACGTCACTCAGGGGGCAGCAATAAGGTAGGAAGCCATCCAGCTTTCCTTTGACCTTCAAGAGAGGCTTTGTGGAGACAAAGTATTCTTGGTCTCAGCCTATCACTCACTGCTGTGGCAGGAATTCAGAGTTGACTTTGAAGCAGAATAAGTACTAAGTAATAGCGCATAGGAAAAGAACTCATTTTCTCCATGTGTGGTGGGCTCACCTGTAATCCCAGCACTGGGCAGGCAGGGGTATGAGATTCATGGTGAGTTCAAGGCCACCCTGGGTCTACATTGTGAATGCCAGGCCAGCCTGGGCTAGAGGAAGACCCCACCTCCAAAATAAAAACAAACCCAAAAAATAAATAAATAAATAAAAAGAACTCAGTTTTAAATATAATTTCATCAGATTGTTTAAATGAACCTGAACTCATCCATTATTGTATATTTTTATTCTGAAGCTGTGCCAAGCAGGCTGCCAATGGGTTCTCATCAGACGAGATGCTATTCAGTGACGATTCAGAGGTAAAAAGCTTCGTGGTGAAACTCCATTGTTCTAAATAGTGATAATTATAGTATCTCTTCTTAAGGTTGGTGACGGTCTGAACTGTTTTGAAATTTCTCTGAGTTTCTAAAATGAAGGGGTGGTGACCCCCCCCCACACACACACCCTGCTCTGCCTCGGGTCTCCCTGGCTGCTTGTCTGTCTGTCCAGCTATGTACTCCATGGTTCTGACAGCCTGGGAGAACAGCTGCACCTTGTACAGGGACCGGGGTGGCAGAGGTCTTACTGTCTGGCTGCACCCATGGGAGCTGTGCTGTCCTGTGGAGAGAAAAACAATGTGTTCATTGTTGCCAGTGTTGACAATGAGGATGAGAACAAGGATGAAATCCCCCAGAAAGTGACCAGGGCCCTTGACAAGGTACCCTCTGATTATCATCCCGGATTCAAGGAAGGAAGTGGATGTGAAACCCTGGTCCAGCCCTGTCTAGAAGATTCCAGAGCTGGTATTCCCCCTTCTCCCAAGGTGGTTCCTTTGTCCAGAAAAGTCCAGGAATGTCCCGAGGGAACAGCCATCAGGGTCACGATCCTCCTCCTGGGCCATTTAGTTATCCACATCCAGGAAGGAAATAAAGCATGTCACCATTTCCAGTGGCATGGGCCCTTCCTCCTGGAATGCACTTGGACCCTAATGGCTGGTTTAACCCTCACATGTTGGTGCCTCACCAACTCCTGGCTCTTCCCACAGAAGTGCTGGTGTTCCATTGACCGGAAGGTAGAATGAACCTAACTCACGTTCAAAGTGCATACTGTGGGGAAGGTAGTGGCCACCTTCAAACTCATTTTTCTAGAAAAGTTACTGAGACGCTTTCCTAAAAAGTATATATATATATATATATATATATATATATATATATATATATATATATATATATATATGCACTTTGGATACATTGATATAGTTTGAGAAAATTCATTCGTCAAGTGCCTAATATTGGACGTGAGTATTTCTATATTGTGCATCGACTCTGTTGGATACAAATACAGAGCAGGAGCAGGTGCTGTGTTCTAGCACCTTCCAGCATTTACTTTATGGAGACTTGTAAATTACTTATACTCAAGGAAATCAATTTGATATCATTGTTTAGGTGAACTGGGGCAAGTCATATAGTTGCAAGTAGAAAGTAGTTCAAGGCAAAAAAAGTGTAGTAATAATAACCAACCTGTGTTTTCTGCTTCTTCAGAAACCATTCTGGTGATTTGGAGGAAATAATAGGGTTGTGTCTTACATATCTCTGCATAATTGAGAAGGTCGGGCTGAGAAAGTGAATAATAGTGCTTTCTGACTTTGGACTTCTTTTTCCTCTTTTCCAAAAGGAGGAAGAATTGGAGATGAACATTACCGAGGATAAAATTGGTAAGAGGACCATAGTGGACATGAGGAAGAATAGTGACAATTTTCCTTGTGCAGACCCAGAACTAAGGCAGTGGAGTGACCAACTCCTGAAATCATGACCTCCTTCCCCCGTTTCCTGTGTCAGCTCTATTTGTCTGCTGGCAGATACTGTTTCAAACTGCAAGATTCTGATGGTAGCTTTATTTTAGTTAAATGATCGCCAATGAAGGTAGACTTGTGTATAGGCATCTCAAGTCAGAGTAAGCAATGTTGTGATGAATGTATTTGTTTCTCCATTTCCAGACGGGATGGGTGCGGGAGCACCAGGATCAGAAGGAAAGGAATCATCATCCTATGACAGTGAGGTACTATTTCCTGGGGATGCATCCTTTATCTTTCTTTTTAAAAAATATTTTTCATTTGCAAACAGAGAAATAGAGGCAGAGAGACAGAGAGAGAGAGAGAGAGAGAGAGAGAGCACTACAAACCCCATATGCCTATGGCTCTGTGTGCATCTACTTTACGTGGGCACTGGGGACTTGAACCCAGTCCTTAGGCTTTGGAAAAAAAAAGTCCATAACTCCAGCCCTCCTCTGCCCACTTTGACAGCTCTCCTTACTGGATAGAGCATCCATGGCTGGCAGTATTTTGTTTTCAGTGTTAGAAACAGAATATTCCAGGCTCCCTGGCTCTCAGAGCTGCTGAGAGTCCCTGCTGTGATGTGTGAGTCACTGGGTGCTGTCTGGTGATTTCCTGTAGGACACACTGGCACGAGCTCCAGGCTCTGCAGAGGAGACCAGACATCAGGTGGCAGAGTTGCCACTAAGGTAAGAGCCCGAGTTCCAGAGGATGACGGGAGGAGAGAGGCTCTGTTGTTTCTTTTTATCTAAGTTAGATAATTAGCAGTGTTCTCCGTGGCCATGGTCACTCAGGTCTGAGCTGTCAGTTGGTAGGAATCAGTGTCAAGTTCAGATCATGGGTGACAATGCAGATTTCAAAACCAAGCGTGGGCAGTGAGAAAACCAACTGCTCTGCATGGCTCCAAATCAACCCAGGAGAGGACTGATATTCCTCGGGCAGGACTCTCAGTGTCCCTGGAATATTCTGGGCATGTAATGACATCAGACACTGTTCATGTCTCTGCTGTAGTGATTTCACCTCTCATTTTTCTCCTCATGCACAAAGGGAAGAAGATTCCCAAGAGCAGAACCAGAAAGCTGACATCTGTGAGGACAGCAGCCCAGGGGAGACCTCTGCTGGTGAATCACCCTTCTCTGTCTGTCTGCGCATGTGCAGCTCTCAGCACCCCTCTGGGCACAGTAGTGAACCTCCAGTGCTCAGCTGTGGATGGCTTCCTGCCCTCCTTCTTTCTTCCATCCCTTCTCCTTTCATCCTTCCCCCTTCGCTTACTCCCTTCTTCCATTCTTCACCTGGATTTAGATGCTCTGTGTGGGTGACATATTCAGAGAACCAGCACAGCGCTTCCTTCCTTCATTTCAGTCCCCAGTGTCCTTGGTGTTCACACTGGGACACTTGATGGAAGTTTCCAGAGTGATCCACCTGCCAGCCTATCCTCACTTTCATTGTCTGTGTTTGCTCTGCTCTCTATTGTATTATTGTATATTGTTAATATCAAGTGTATTTTGTCTTCATCTTTATAAGGATCGGAAAGTTCTGGATACTGTCCCAAACCCAGGTAGGATTTTCCGCTTTCATCGTTTAAATTAGGTCGTTTAGGACGCAGATATAAGACCTCTAACAGGTGTGTTGTTCCACATAGACACATAAAGCCAAGACTCACACACACACCATGTCAATGGGGCTGTGTGTAAGCTCTGCTGGGAGTGTCCTCAGATGCCCTTGCGTTAGCTCCCAGCTCCGTCTCTAAGCAGGGATGGGGAATGGAGGAAAGGATAGATTTCAGCCTTGTTCCGAGGCCTCATGTTTATGTCAGTCAGGGGGCAGCAGTAAGGGAGGAAACCACTGGGCTTTCCTTCCTTCAAGAGAGGCTTTGTGTGGAGACTAAATATTCTTGGTCATTGCCTATCAATCACGGATGCAGAAATATCTAAAAACTTCATTAAATATTGCACAGGATAAGTTTTCTAGCAGAGAAAGTGGTAAATGATAGGATGCTTTAACGGTTTACCATTAAAAATATTTATTAAGTAATATTATAGCGTACAGAGCCAGCTGATCTTTCACTTGAACCCAAACTCACCCTTGATTGTGTGAATTTATTCCAAAGGCTCTTGAAAGAAGTTCTTCAAGATATCCTGGACTCAGAGTAAAACCTCAAAAAAGTAAACAACATCAAGGTAAAATTCTCAACTGTGACACTACTTTCCTGGTCCGTGATATGGATGATTTTGCTCTCTGTTCTTTAATTTGATGGTGGTTATTTTTTTACATTGACTATTGGTCAGAGCAAAGCTTGTGTATAATCACGATTAGTTGAATTTCTCTCTACTGCGATCAGTGCAGGCTAGTGACTACTGTGAGGTCGTAGGGGTTAACCAAAGCAAAGGTGTGGAAAATACAGGATGACGGGGATATGCATTTAGGCATACATTTCCTACAATAAAGTAAATTTGAAATTTTGGGAAGGATTTGTGGGAATAAATACATTTCTACAGTGATTTGGAAATTGAACTGAAAAGACTTTCAATTTAAATTTTCAATTTTCTTTATTTGGGGGAGAAAGAGGCTAGACACATGGAGGAGACAGGGTTCTCAGTCCCAGGTGAGCAATCCCATCCTGAGCAGGTCTCACACAGTGAGGAGCAGGTGATCACCCAAGGAAGGGCTGTGCCCCTTTGCCATGCCGAGGGCACCTTCCAGGGCTGCTTTGGTAGCTGGCGAGACCCCCGGGCTGCTCACGCTGGCCGAGACTTGTGTCCCTGGGCAGCTGGCACCGTCCTTGCAGCCTCTGTCTGTGATGGCCAGCGGGGAGCTGAGGTCCTCTCAACTCCTACCTGCTTCACATTGATCGTGTTTCCAAGAAGGACCCTCATTAACAGCGCTCATTAAAATATGACTTCTTCCCTCCTTCCTGCTGCATGTTCTCACCTTATCATCTCCCCGAGAGGCAGGATTTTGGATGTTCACGTACCATGTTGTAATGTTCTCCTGTCGGCATGTTCCTGGCAGGAAGGGATTGTTGACGGTATTTATGCTGCTTTGAGGCATGTCCCTGTCACAGTCGTGCGCACCGTGTCAGTGACAAAGGTCACGTTCCAGGGTGGACGCTGTCATGCTCTGTCCCTGATCTCCTGGTGGCACACTGCACAGGGTCCCCAGTCACTAGATTCCACTGGAACCACGTGTCATCCCCCTCCTCCAGCGTTCTGTGGTTTCTGCTTCATGTCCGCCTAGGCTAGGATGCGGGGACGCCCCTCCCAGCCTCTCCTGAATCTCCTCAGACTCCACAGGAAGTTCCCTTTCCAGCCTCACCTGACTCTGCATGTCTTACACACTGATCCACTTTGTGAATGATGTGTAAGAAATTGAATAACAGTCCTGTCTGAATTTGTTCTCTTTCTCTTGTCCAATAGGAGAAGACATTGACAAGCAACAGCTGATCAACGTGCTACAGTGAACTTGAAGCAAATAATGGCGCGTTGACTTTTGTCATTGCAGACACAAAAAAGATCCAATCTAGTGAACAATAAACATCACCTCTTCTCCATCTTTCCTTTTTCTGCTTTATTTT
>PVHP010036537.1:0-17850 GCA_004024765.1 Zapus hudsonius | reverse complement strand
GGTGTGTGTGGTGTGTGTGGTGTGGTGTGTTTGTGTGTGTGTGTGTGTGTGTGTGTGTGTGTGGTGCGCGTGTGTACTTGCATGGTGTGCATGCTCCTGCAGTGTGCATGGAGGCCAGAGGTTGATGGCACATGTCTTCCTCAGTCATTCTCCACATTATTGCTTTAATTTATTGAGAACTTCATTGTATAAACCTATTGGATATTGGTCATTTTCAACTGGGTTATCTTCTCCTGTTTTTCCCCACCCCCATCCCATGGAGGGCCCGCCTCAGTGGGGTTATTCATATTCACTGTAGGGTCATGATCAACACATAATTTTTGAGGCATGGTCTTCCTTTGAACCTGGACATCACCAATTTGGCTAGACTAGAGAACTAGCAGGCCTTGGGCCTCTCCTGTCTCTGCCTCCTGAATGGGATCCCAGGCACAGGCCGCAGCACCCAGCTTTCCCTTGGTGCTAGAGCTGTGAACCCAAGTATGAGCACCCCACTGATGGAGCTGTCTGCCCACCCTCTTTATAGTCACTGACATCACAAGTACTTTGGTTTATTTCATTTAAATCATGACATTAGACATACAGGGTTTTGGAAATATCAAATATTCTGACAAAGATGTACAATGCTGGAGAATAAAGAGCATATACTTTGCAAAGTCTAAGTTCATTTTTTTTAAACAGGGTCTCATGTATCCCTGGCTAGCCTCAAACTCACTATGTAGTAAAAGATGACCTTGAACTTCTGATTTTCCTGTCTCTACCTCCTGGGTGTTTTATCATGATTTGTGCCACCATGGTCAGTTTTTACTTGGCACTGGGAATCACACCTTTGGCCTCAGGCACACTGCATGAGTCCTCCATAGTCAGGATTACATCCCAGCACTATACACTTTTGTTCTGTGTAGCTGGAAACAATGTTTTAGAAGACATCAAAATTAGAGGATGTTGTTTGCATACTGTTTGAAAGATAATGATATCTGGGCTGGAGAGATGGCTCCGAGGTTAAAGGTGCTTGTTTGCTTGTGAAGCCTGAAAGCCTGATGACCTAGGTTCGATTTCTCAGTACTCATGGAAAGCCAGATGCACAAAGAGGTGCATGTGCCTGGAGTTCGTTTGCAGTGGTAGAAGGCCTGCCTGCCCCCCCCCTCGTAAAAAAAGGGGGAAAAGATAATGAAATCAAAAACCTTCACCACAGTGTCAAGAACACACCATTTTGGACTGCAAGTAGGTCCCAGAAGTGGCATGGCAGAAAATCAACAAGTCTTTGTAGGTTGAACATTTGCAGAAAGAAACAGAAGTTTCATATTGCAAGCCTTCCTGTGTCAGCCTCTTCCAAATCCCCTGACTCCCACATGCAGTGGTGCTTTCAAAGGAAGCTAATGATCAGCTCCTGCTGGTCATAAACTACACTAGATTTCTAATGCCACAAAATAATGGGGACATTTCACCTACACAATAAATATTGATTCAACCCCTTGATACATTGAACATTTTCTAAGAAAAGTTTTGTGGTCTTGTTTTATTTTTTGGACTTATTACCCTACTACCTTTTCTCATTAAGGGCACTAACTTATTTTAGTGCTCTTGTATGTACCTGGGATATTGTTCCTCTATTTCAAAATCACTTTATAGATATTTTATTGTGATATAAAATTAATGAGGCAGTGAATTTTAATTTGATTGGATGTATGTGTTTAATTAAAGACAAAAGGAAGTTAACTAAATTGGAAGCCATAAATATACCTCTGTACTTTGTGAAAAATAGTGGCGATAGTATTGATGGAGGTTACGTTGGCTCTCCTTGCCACTGGTCTTTATATTCTGGTTATTTTCATAACTGTGCTCTGATACTGTGTGCTCAGAATAGCATCTTCCTTTTAAAATCACTCAGTAGCCAGTTAACATCTTTATTCAGATATTTAGAACTAAACAGTTTTTTGACTTCATGACTGTATTAATTACATCTATAGAATATTTATGTTGGTATTTTGGTGCCTAATCCTTAAGAGTTAGAAAATTATTAACCCTTTCTTTATTTTTATTTCTAAATGTGTTCTACATTGTATTTCATTATAATGTTGACTTCAAAAACAAAATTCTCCCTCTACCCATGTTCTTACTGCCTCTTGGAAGCATCTTGCCTCTTCCGTGTTCCTAAGGCATCTTGGGTATTCCCACCTGGGCAGTAAGCCTGTGCATATCTTATAGGACTCATTGCTTCTGTTCTCCTTCTGCTGGTCAGCAAAATCTCTGACATCACTTCTCAAAGCTCAGTGAAAAGATGCTTAACTATGACCCAGCTTGGGTAAGAGCAGCTCGTTTTTACATGAGATCTCAGAAGAGTTTCTCAGAGTTGTTTCTACAAATATAACCCCACGGAGAGTTAGGAGCACTGGCTTCCTGGGATCCAGAGCCCCAGGCTGTGGAGCTGTTGTGTAGACCTATGGAGCTGCTGTGTAGACCTGAAGTACATTTCCCAGGCTTCAGCCTCATTCTGGTGTTGATGCCTTCTTTTTCCATCAGTTTGAAACTAGAACCTGAACCCATGTCTCCATTCTCCAACCCACAAGAAAGTTAACATTTCTAATTTCTAGAGGAGTCTCCATCTCAGCCTAATCTTCTCAAAGCCCTTCCTGGCTTTGGAATCTCTCACTTGCTATTGATTCCACATTGTGATTCCACATTGTGATTGTCACTGCTATCCTAATATACTGATATGGAGAAAAATACAGCAATAAGCAATGCCCTGGCTCTCATTATTCCTTTCTCTGCTTAATAGCATTCTATATTTTCCATAAATTATAAACCAATTACTTGCCTTGGTAAAAAAAAGATTCTATAAAATTATTCTAAACAACTTTCCAACTTTATCTCTTTAAATTACCATTTGATAACTGTAGTAGACAGTTCCACAATACTGTAACAAACATCCAATCTTATTTCAAGCTTATAGAATCCAGGGGAAGTGCTATCAGTTGGCTCCTTTTCATAAATCGAAGCAGAAAGAGAAACTATCACCAGCCAGCAACAATAAAAAGAAGCAGGCACTCACTCAGCACTAAGCAGGACCTTCAGAGCTCAAGCCTCTCTGTGTAACTTTGGGCTGGAAGTCATATCCTCCCCCAAACACACCTTGGAGCTGGACCCCAAAATCCACCCCCAGTGACACCTCCTCCTTCCATCTGAAGACCCAAGTTATAAGCTTTAATAAAACACCTGAGTCTATGAGGGACATACATTCAAACTACCACAGTTACCAAATCCCCCAGGATGTTCAAAAAAAAGGAAAAAAAAAAAAACAGTTCCAACATCTTATTGTATATTTTGGTATCTTCCTGCCATGATTCTTTCTTTCATTGTCTGAAATGCTTTCTTATATGAATCTACCCTAAAACACCTTCTTTAATCCATGAAGAAAAAAATCCATTTATATCATTGACTACCATGTCTTCATTATTAGTAGTCTCAAACCATTGTTACTTGAGAGAAAATATCACAGCCACAAATGACCTCTTTATCTGCTAAGTGAGAGAGAACATGACACCGAGCACACCTTTAAGCAGGTTATCTGTGTGTCAGCTATGATGTCAGACTTTCAGTTGGCCATTGCTGAAAAACCAAACCGAGATTGGAGCAGACTCCTGCTATACAAAAGGACTCCTCATAGCTCCTAGGGCTTGGCAAACGAGCAGGCATTTTGTTTTTAAATCTAAGTACTCCCAGAACTCCCATCCAAAAGCCCTTTTCCACCTTCACCAAGAAGGTTGAAGACAGAGCCCTTGTTCTATGAGATTAAAAACCATGCCCATTGTCCATATTCTAGAAGGTAGGCTAGACCATGAGTCCTATCAGAGATAGAATTATTGATGCATATATGAAAATACTGCAAAATTAATTTGCAATTCCAATAAAACTCTCAAACTCAGATAGGTTTTCTTTGAACCCAAGGATAACCTTGAACTTATGATCCTCCTGCCTCCTCCCCCTGAGTTATGGTACTATAGGCTTGCTTTACTACACCAGGTTTTATGGGATTCTAGGGATTGAATCAGGTCCTTGTGCATGCTAGGTAAACATTTTCCTAATTGAGATAGCTTCTCCGCAGCCTCCAGTGAGCTTTTCCTGAGCTTGGAAATCTTCTCCTAAGAGTAGATTAGAACACTATCTAACAAGGGTTAGTGGGACAACACCTTTTGTGGAGTAAAAACAAAACTAATGGAAACAGTATGACAATGGCCCATGCAGGGATAGACAGAATGCAAAGTGCAGGAACAGGTACATAAAGATGGAAATTTCACATGTCAATGGTGTCTTAAAACTATGGGGGAAGGTGAGCTCAGAAGATAGAGCCCTTCCTGGGCATGAGGATGTGAGAAGGCCTGATAGCACCCTAACCACAGCTGGTGTGCATACATGTCTGTCACCCTAGTGCTGTGGGAGGAGAGACCAGAGAATCACTGGGCTGGCTGTCATGGGGGAGGGAGAGGCACCGACAGGCAGTTGTCTCTGGAAAACAGGCTGGGGATGAGCAAGAAGAGGACACTTGACTCTCTGGCCTCTGCAACCTGAACACAGGACACACATACATCCGTACACATCACAATCCACACCATACCATATACACACCAACAAAAATGTTTTAAATGCTATAAGGGGAAAGGATGAGTCAGTGGACAGTCTATAGGGAATAAAACAAAGGTGTATTTCCAGTTGATGAACACCATCCAAAGGTTTAAATTGAATGAATACAAATGCTAGGAAAACTTGGCAAAAATTGCATTACTATATAATATGTAGTATAAAAATAAATCTAAATATAAATACAAATGTGAAAGCAATCTTAAGGGTAGAAGAAAATATAAAATACTATCTATAATTTAGGGAAGAATTTTTAAAACTGTAAGCTGAGAAGAGACTCATAAATTTATCAAAATTAAAATGTGAGAAAATCTGTACTGTAATGAGCACAAGAAAGATAATTAAAAGGGAAAATGGTATGTCTGGTTTTCCACCTCTGCAGCAATGGTCCCCAAGCCTTAGAGGGTGTGATAGAGATGTCTCACTTAGTGCTGAGCACTCCACTGTCACTTCTCAGCACCATGGTGAGTTGTGAGTCTCCCCAGTGGTCACCACCATCTGAACAGAGAAGCTTCTCTAAACAAAAGTGGGGGGGTGGCATTAATATGTGGGCATAAACATACGTGCTTAGAGGGCAATTTGTTGCGCATAATGTATACATTTAGTCAGACAACAGTAGTCATCACTCCACTAGGGCTTATTACCTCCCAGCCATAGGCGTTTAAGTAGGTTTTCAGTATCAAGCATGTATTCTCTTCTGTGGAGAGGACCTCCGGTCCAATCAGAGAGCAGTTGGTTTCCCACACAACAGACCAGTTACACCAGTGGTTCATTTGTCCTGACTGGCCAGCCATAAGGTAGGATCTACTGATGGTTAACACCATTGATGAATTCTCTCTCCCAAAAGGCTGAATTCATCATAGCCCTTTCCAGCATCCTGAGAGCTGGTCAACAGGCTTCCAGCTCAGCTCCAGCTGTATTTCTTAGAGACCTGCAGCCCAAGTTTGTAGAGTCTTCAGCAATATGTTCTTACCGTCTTGTTCTGGTGGACAACCAAGAGCTATTTGGCCAACACTTTTATCAATACTTTTTGGTAAGAGACATTCTAACAGGTTTGAGGTTCTAGCTCATTATGATTTTAATGTATATTTCCCTTAGTTGATAATATTGAGCATATTTTCTTTAACTTGTTAGCTGTTTATGTCTTTTTTGAGAAGTATCTATTTAGGCTATTAGTCTGTTTTTAAATCAAGTTATCCGTTTGTTTGCTATAATGTTGAGTTCCTTACCTATTTTAATATTATTTCCTAATCCAATGTTTGGTTTGTACATTTTCTCACAATCTATGAGTTTCTCTTTAATTTTTCTCTTTTTGGGGCAAAAGCTTTAGATTTAACAGCATCAAAATTATCTACTTTTGTTTCTCTTGTCTGGCTTTTAGTTCTCACACAAGAAACTGTTGCCAAACCTAGGGATTTTGGAGTAATTTGACTAATAGGTGAAGAGCTGTGTTGATAGATACAGGAGAGAAAGGACTCTCCCATTTGGCCAAACTCCATGTCTTAAATGTTTGCTTATAGCTAGCGCTGCTATTCTAGAAGGCTCTGCAGAACCTTTATGAAGTGGGCCTTGCTGGCGGGTTACCCAGCCTCTAATTCCTGCCTCATTCTGGCATCCTGGTTTGCCCAAATGTGAACAGTATCCAGCTTGATAAATGAGGGAGGGAGAGAGAGAGAAAGAGAGAGAGAGAGAGAGAGCAGTCTGGTTTGACAAAGGACAGCTGAAATAAATTACTTTTAGCCTTTTAGAATTAAAGCTATCTTAGGATAGTAATGACACCATACCAAGACATCATGGTGGAATACCAAAGAGGGGGGGGGAGGGAGAGAGACAGACAGACAGAAGAAATTGGAAATTGTTTTCATGGTTGTGGGGGGAAGTTCTACTCCATTGACTCAGTCTACATTCCAGGAGGTACTAGAAAGGGTCCTAGACTATAACTTCAGGTGGTCTTGGGTTCCTGTGGTAAGAAGAGGCTGGCATTGCTTTCTTGTCTGATCCTGTCCCAGGGTTATTCTTCCCTGCTTTCCCATCCTTTATGGATTGAAGCCCTCTAAAACTGGGTGCCAAAATAAATCTTTCTTCCATTAAAGTATTGGCCCTGTATTATGGCTCTGGTGATATAAAAGTAACTAATCCACACATAATTTATTTATTTGCACTTTATTAAGAGTGAGCTCACCCATGTAAATTATACAATTAAATGGATTTTGTGTATTAAGAGTAGTTTGACAGTAAGCACAGTAATCATAGCACATGGTTCTCCTGAGATTTGAAAACGATATGTAATTCAAACAATTCCAGATCTTCAAGAGAACCACAGTATTTCAGAGCCAGTACAGATCTGTAACCTACATATTCCAGAAATATCATTTCCATAAATCTTATAGCCAGGGTATGGCAGACTACTGTCTCTGGCCCTGAGGCCAGCACTCTTTCTATCACAAAGATAACAGTCTTTCAGACAAATCACTGACATTTGCCAGTTACTGAGAGCCTATTTTCACTCTCTCTTCATAAAGAACATACACTTATTTAAGACTTCCAAGATTCTGAAATGAGGACAAAAGGACATAACTACATAAAATCCAATGTACTTTCTTTGATATCAAGCAGTAGAATGCAATGATCAGAAGCATGAATTTTGGAATTATATAGAACTTTTTTGAGACTTGCTTTTCACTGTTAACAAATGGAAGTAATAATAGTTGCAACTCTTTTATATATAGGAGATAATGTGAAATAATCCCTACATATACTGGGATCAGTGTCTGACTACTATAAATCACAGGCCACTATGATTATGTATCCCTCTTTATATGAACTATCAGGTGTATTTGGTGATACTGGAAATTGATCTTATGGCCTCATTCATGTTAGGCAAATGCTCCTTCTAAATCATAGCCCAACATAACCGATTGTAATACTATTAAATGTCCTGAAGTTTATGGTTTACTTGTTTTTTTTTTAATTTTTCGTTCTTGTGAGAGTTTCTTGCTATGCAGCCCGGGCTGGTCGGGTAATCACTATGTAATCCTGGCTGGTCTGGTACTCACTATGTAGCCCAGGCTGGTCTAGTAATCACTATGTAGCCCAGGCTGGTCTGGTAATCACTATGTAGTCCTGGCTAGTCTGGTACTCACTATGTAGCCCAGGCTGGTCTAGTAATCACTATGTAGCCCAGGTTGGTCTGGTAATCTCAATGTAGTCCTGGCTGGTCTGGTAAGCACTATGTAGGCCAGGCTGGTCTGGTAATCACAATGTAGCCCAGGCTGGTCTTGTAATCACTATGTAGTCCTGGCTGGTCTGGTAATCAATATGTAGCCCAGGCTGGTCTTTTAAACACTATGTAGCCCAGGCTGTTCTGGTAATCACTATGTATTCTGGCTGGCCTGGATCTTGAGGCAATCCTCCTGCATCAGCCTCCATATTTTGCTGGGTTTACAGAAGTGTAGTACCAGGTCAAGCTTAAACTCTTATTTAAGTAACTCTAATAATTTCTCATTTCTATAACATTTTGAATTATATCAAAGTACTTATATATATATATATATGTATATATAAAACTTCATTTGATCTACTTTAAAATCTGAGAAAAATTTTCAGAATAATCAGAAGTTTGATCTAGATCTTCCTTCTCCTTTATGTGACAATGTTTGCAGTATTGAGGTTATGACAATAATGTTAGGGAAAAGATTCTAGACTGAGTACCCAATTTTATAATAAAACTAATGTAAGACAAGGCCTGCTATGGAAGAGATAATTTCAGTGACAAGTCCATCTTCCACAGTGTTGTTCTCTCACCCCAAGTCCCACAGAAGCATAATGGCATTTTTTATCTATAATAACTCAAATTTTCAATGTTTGTAAACAACTTATAGAAAAGTAGGAAACCTGTTCTAGGTTAATAAGAATGGGTTACATTAAGTAGGCCATAATTATTAAATGCTTTCAAAATCCAAGGAGGATACTAGTAAAACAGTATCTAAAAAGCCAAAATAAAGGACTGGGGAGATTGCTAAGTGGTTAAGGGTGCTTCCTTGCAATGCCTGATGATCCAGGTTTGATTCCCCAATACCCACATAAAGCCAGATGCATAAAGGGGTACATGCATCTGGAGTTCACCTTTCTGGCCATGTCCAACTCACTTTTTCTCTATCTCTATCTCTTTCTCTCTCTCTCACTCTCTCTCTCTCTATCGCTATCTCTCTATCTCTATCTCTCAAATAAATAAATCAAATATATTTTTTTCAAAAGCTAAAATAGCTGGGTGTGGTGGCACACACTTATGATCACCTGTGAACACTCGGGTGACTGAGGTACCAGGATGGCTGTGAGTTTGAGGCCAGCCTGAAAATACATAGTGAATTCCAGGTCACCTGGGCTGGAATTAAACCCTTCCTCAAAACAACAACAACAACAAAAATCCCACCACAGAAAGGCTGAATCTCCAGACCTCCTCTTGTCTAAACCAGTTTCCTTATGCAACTACCCTCCTTTAAAAATTTTGAAAGGCTATTTTATCCTTACAAATCCCACCTACATTATTCTAGAAAGGGTGTGGGGTGGGGTATGGGTACTACCAAACCACCTGCACCCTATTACTTGCAGGACCAAATCCCCATGGCTTCTCTCTGGCTGCTGTGTAGCTGGCTGTGAGGGTCCCAGAGGTGGTGGACACCAGGACCTCCGTGGAGCCATGCTTGCTGTGTGTGATGCTTGCTATTGCTTCACATTTCTCAATGGAAGGCAGCCCTAGACCAGGACACAGGAAACCAGAAGTGACTCCAAATCTTGTTAATTAACAATTCAGTTTAATTAAATTGGCACAATTATCGAACAAGGTATTTTCACTTGTTTCTTGTTCTCTCCTTCTACTGAAGAAGGTTTTGACTTGGGACTTGAACTTGTTGCCTTGTGAATGGGTTTTGTTGGTTTGCTTTAGTGTCCTCCCTCCACCCTTGCCCAGAGCTAGGGTCTTGCTCTGCCGTCTTGCTGGTCAAGTACCCCAGGCTGGCCTTGAGCACAAAGCAATCCTTGTGCCTCAGTGCTGAGATTGCAGGTTGAGACAGCTTTGATTCTTACCATCCTAAGCAACACAAGGTCAAGTGGACACTGTACTCCTCCTGTCTTTAGGTGAGCAGAGCAGTCTATCTATACTCAGACCCTACCACACTGGAACAATGACTTCTGAAGTCAGAGTGAAAGGGGAAATGTAAGTGTCTGACAGTTACCGAGTCCCCTTGCATACTTTGGCCTTATCCTCCAGAGGGCTTCCATTTCCATGTATTCTCCAGGCACTGAAATAACCAACCCTGTATAGTTCAGTCACTGCTCAAGAAAGGACATTTTTTACTTCACCATGTATGGTTTCAATTCAATTACTCCCGTTTCCATGTCACACACTGTTTCTGAGTTAGGCTCTCACTGGTGTGTCAGAGTCACATCTGCCAGAAAAGGGGAAGAGATGCTTTTTTGGAAAAGGCACATGGAAATTCTACCCAATCACTTGTGGCTTTTCTTCTTAACACTGCACTGAATGGTTTCATATCTCTTGCTGTTATAAATAGGTGCTGATGTCTGTCTCTCTAGCTCACTGGGAAAGAATGCGAACAGTTCCAGGAATGCTCAGAAAGGTTACTCTGCCTGGTAAGAGCTATTTTATTTAAAATGACATTATCCTCCAGACGCAGAGAAAGCCTTGGATTCTTAACCTGTGAGTTTCTCATCCTTGGGAATGATGTGCTGTTTCATCTGAGGAAAGCAAATGAAGGTGATGGAAGGAGTAAAACTGTACTGAACACAAAGTCCACTCCCTAGACTCAATGAGGAAACATTCCAGAAACAATGTTTCTGAAAATGGGATGGACCTATGCTTGCTGCTCTTTCTAGCAAAGTCTTGAGGACATGGGAAATGCTCTCTGTGGTTATATAAACAGATCATCTTTATTTATATTGGAACCAAGTAATGTTGTAGATAACAAATACATGAAGACAGTTAAAACCAAAATGTTTTCTAGTTTCTATAAACTGTCAGTATTTGAAAGGGGATTTGAAGCCATCAATTTTAGAACCTAAAAATAGTTCTCATTCCTGCTACCAGATAAGGAAAAGGCACCTGATAAAATGCTAAGTCTCTTGATTGTAGTAACAAAATATGTTTCTGAAGGGTTTCCATACCTTTTAAATGTACCTTGCCTTTCTCCAGGGTTGTCACACCTCAAATTCAATTCCATGTGATAGTGTCCTTTGGGTTTTATGTGACTCTCATTCATTTCTTGAGCCAAGTTCCTAGAGCTGGAGTTGTAAAATTGCTGTGCAAATTTCTTAATTAATAGTTCTAATGACTTGGGATTCTCTGAAGAGTAAAGAACTTTGTTCAGAGATGATCTGTAGAAATGGCTAGGTATACAAAATGCTACTAGGTGGTTTTGATGCTGGATAGTATGCAATGTATTTATAGCAATGTATTATAGAATCTTTGGATTCTCATCTGGTCCACATTTATAGTAAAAATTAGAGTTCTAATGATAGCCCAAAATATAATAACCAATTACATTTTTCCTAAAACCATAACTAAGAAATGATTACAACAATTGTCCTATTTTTTTAATTGACTCCTGGTCTAAGAAACGTGAAGTTACACAATATCAGAGAAACAAGAGCAATATTGGATCATGAAGCATTCCAAAGCACAGCCTACTAAGATTTTCACCAGCCCATTCACTGACTGGCAGTCAAGTGCTAATGATTTGCATGAAGAAGGCCTGAGTTCAGGACTTGGATTTACTCAAGGTTAACAGTGTCTAAATAAATATTTTTCAATTGGATCTTCTAGGCAGCTTTAACTTCTTTCTAACCATTAATGAGAATACTCATGTTAATTCTCAGGAATATGAGTTTAGAATATGTCTAAAGCAGCTATTAAATAAATTTTGATACTGCCTATGAACAAAAAATATACAAGTGACTAACTACATTTTAAAAATATTTTTATTTACTTGAGAGAGAGATAAGAGTATGGCACACCAAGGGCCTGTTGGTGCTGCAAATGAATGCCAGACACATGTACCACTTTGTCCATTGGGCTTTACATAGGTATTGAGGCATTAAACGCAGCTCAGCAGGCTTTGCAAACAAGTGCCTTTAACTGATGATCCATCTCCCCAGCCCAACTAACTATATTATTTTTTTTTAATCTCAATGTATTCTTCAAAAAATTAAGACTGATTTTCAGCTTCCTGGCATTCCTGGCATATATTTCCCTAACTCTTATTGATCTGGCCCTGAGTTGCCCTTCTTGATATGGGTTGCTGCTAATTAATAGTAAGCAACGGGGGGAGAGAGAGAGAGAGAGTTTTGGAATCCTCCCTTCCCCCTCCTCCTACTCTGAGTTCTTGTCCTCTAATGCCAAAGAATTGTACACAGGGACAGAATTAAATTTTAATTACACATTTATTCTAATTTAGTAGATCAGGGAAAGGGGAGTTGGATGGGGAAAGTGGATGTGGGAAGTCATAGTTTTCCTGCCACCAGTGTGGGGAAAACACGTGTCAGAGTTCACAGAGCTTTTATTATTTAGTTAGATAAACAGCCCAAGAAAAGATAACAAAAAGCTCGCTTTATGAAGAAGAGAGGTTCGTGAGAGAAAAGGTCTGGAGCCTGCCCCCCTACCCCAGGCCTTACCTCACTGAGGCCTGGGTCAGCAGCCGTCCTACTCCATTGCCATGTGTGTGAAGAAGAGGCCTACTTCCTCTATGGAAGCTAGTTTTAAATCCTCCCCAGGTGAGTTAGAGGGACAGCTGATTGGTTCATATCTGACCAATCAGTTTTGGCACCTAGGTTGCAGCTCTAACTAGACACCTCCCATTCAAGGGGAGGGGCGGTTCCTACACACACCTGACTGTCACATTCTCACTCACCAGGTCTATGTCATCTGCTATCTAATGCCTACAGAAAAGAGAAGTTTTTTGTGGTGCCAGAGATTGAATCCAAGGTGTGTAAATACCAGCAAATGCTGTATTCAATGAGCTATACCCCCAAATCATAAAGAAGAATTTTGATAGTTACAAAAACAAAATTAATTGCTGCATTCCTGATGCTAACTCATGTACATAGAAAGTCCAAATATAAACAATAGAACTTACAAAACACAAACTATTGGCCTACATTTAAGCAGGACAAGATTTCAGTAGAAGAGTATAAGACACCCCAGCTCTGAAGGCCAGGTTTTCCAGCAGCCTCAAAGCATGCTTGAGGGATAATCTACCTTTACACATACTTGTGAAAGCTACACAGATACCTTCAGTCCAGTTTCTCTCATCCAAGTAGAAAAAGCCATTCCAAAACAGTGACTCCTCTTAGATTTTAAGTGAAGACGTACAAGATGGTCTATCGTTTTGATGGCAAGGACAACATGCCCTTTGGCATGCACAGCACACCAGGGCACAGAGCAGTGAGTCAATTCAGGTTCAAGCTATTCAACTGCTAAGCATCTGGAGCTCCTTTCTCATAGACGTATTACCAAGCTAAAAGAAGTTGTTGCAAAAATATGCTTCCCCCACCATCACAAATGCAGACGCTTCAAATCAATGTAATTGCAAACAGGGGAATGAGCCAATAGAAAGTAGTCAGAAATTAGAAAATGGACTTACATTCTAATGACAGTAACTTTCAAAGTTTCCGTGTACTCTGTACTTAGCAGTGATGAGCTTTGATCCTAGGTTCAGTTAAAAACCACCCTCCCAGGTACAGTTTCCCTTTCCTTGACAATTTAAACTTGTAAAAATCAACATTTAGTGATTTCACATCCTGCCTTGCACCTGGGAAAGAGCCATCTCACATTTGCTCTCTGTCAGGTTCTTACTTGTTTCACTTCTTGGGTCGATAAGGACAGTTATGAAGAGTCTTCAGTGCACTCCTGGTTTATCTTGCTCGCTATTTTCTGGATAGAAGTCACCCCAAGATGTTAATACTGTGAAACTCAGAATCTACAGACTAAGCTTTTCGCACGCAGGGAAGGGAAACTACAAAAGTGATTCCAAAAACAGCACCAAGGCCAAATGAGCAGAACGAGGGGTAAGGGTGAAAACAGGAAGAAAAAGTCTCTTCCAGACAAAGTTGGGTGTCATTTGATAAACACATAAATTTAAGATAATGACAGGTCACAAAAATTTTGACAGATGATTGTAATTTTATAAATGCCAAGTAAGGAAATAATGTGAAATTATCCAAAAAGTGTTGAGTGAAACATGAAGCAATAAACCTCTACTCTGGCAAAAGAGGAGTCATACTGCTGGACACCATCTTATATCCTTAGCATTTAATTTAGTATTTCAGGTGATTCGGAAACTTTGACCCAATCACTTTCCTGTGTTTATATGATTTTTTTGGCAACTTCTCATCAAATATCAAAGTAATACAAAATGCATAGATATTCCAGGATGTCACAAGAGTAGTATTCCCACAAGAACATCTCTTCAAGCTATTTACCAAGCTACCACACCATAGAATGCACAGATGATCTGAGCCTGTTCACCATGAAGCCCATGTGCAGGCAGTGAAGGTGGGCAGACTGAAGGGAACAAATGCAGCCTTAACACCGGTTCTAGTCCTGGAAGAAAGTGCTAATGGTGTGAATGCATATCTTTTTTCTCCTGGAATTCCTGAAAAAAAAAAGTCTACTTGCAACAACTAATGGACCACTGTTGACCTTGGTTTCCTCAGCAAGGAGGAGTTGTAAATAAACAAAACAAAACAAAAACTAGCCAGTAGTATTTCTTTAAACCATCTCTACTCTCTCAGTTTCACTAAATGGAGTAACTTATGATGTTGTGAAGCTATTTCTTCCAGAGCCTTCCCACTCTCACAGTATTTTACCACACGGTTAGTAAACAGTGACAATTTAATGGACTCAAGCCCTTCCATTAGAGATAAAATCAAAGGCTTGAATGAAGACGGTTTGTCAAAATAAACATCAGGACTGAAATTCATTGTCACTAACTTAAAGTGGAACCCATCAACCACACCATAAAAGCAGGTGAGATTTCCTTCTGTTTACTCAAGAGAGAAAGGGAGGAAAGCAAGGTCAAGAATGTGGAAGCTGAGGGCTGTGAAGAGGAATGCAAATTTCATTAACTTGGAGTGTGTAAATTGATCTGTCTATAGAAACTGTACATGGTGGGCAGATGGAGCCCACCAGGACTGGACTAATTATGTCACATGGCATAACAGTCATAGAATCTTTATTTGCCCTTTTAATGAAGAAGTGTTGCTCCTTCAAGATGATTTACAGATGAAGAAGAGTGGGACCTCCAAGGGGGCCACTTGTCATCAAATCATGGCTCCTTCTGGTCTTTGTGTTATTTACACTGTAAGTAGTATTAGCATTCTACGCTCAAGTTCTCATCTACAGAAAGTGATAAAAATCCTACTACACCAGTTTTTTTCTCACTGCTTGGACAAAACACCTGACCAGAAGCAGCTTCGAGAAGGTAAGTGTTTATTTCAGTACACAGAAGGTTACCTACCTTGGCAGGGGAAGGAAGATGGTGTCTCATCTCACAGCAGGGAGGAAGTAGCAGGAATGAATGTCGGAGCTCAGCTAGCTGTCTCCTTTTTATTCAGTCCAGTGCCCCAGCCCATGGAAGGGTGACACCTGCAGTCAGGGTAGGTCTTACCTTAATATGATCTAGAAAATCCTGAACAGACACACTTCATAGGGATTCTAAATCCTATCAAGTTAAGAACCAGAAATTGACCATCACTACCACCCAACTCTGAGGGTTTCTGGGATTGTTAAAGAGATGATATAGAAGGGCTCCTTATAGGTAGCAAGTTCATAATTCCTGTCAGTCAAATTTATTTTGTATGGTACGAAAAGCTTCATCCAAAGTCAATGAATTGACCTCTTTGTGAAAATGAAGCATTTCATGGTAAAAAGGAAGATTGAGCAATTTAGCATTTATTATTCAATCCTTTTTCTATAGACTATGAAAGGTACTCTGGATGGACTTTCACATGAGGTTGTACCATCCTCACCATCAAGCCCTGAGCATCACTGTAGACTGCTTTGTCATTCCTGGAGCTTTCCTTTTTATTTTATTTTATTTTTTTTATTTATAACAGCTCTCTGCCCCACCCCTCCTCTAACTACCCTATCAGCTTACATTGATTTAATTACATGGCTTTATGGTCTGTTCTTTTAGCTGGTTAATCAAGTCCTCATTCTCTGGCTCTCTTTCTTTCTTTGACATATTTTTAACTTCATTTTTGCATGTATGTGTGTATTCATGTATGTGTGTGGGTACATGCATGTGGAGGCCAGAGGTTGGCATGGGTTTCATCTTGCTTTTATTTGGGTGCTAGGGTTCTGAACTCAGGTCTTGATCTTTCACAACAAGCATTTCATGACTCAGTCATTGTCTCAGCCCTATCCCCACTAACTTTTCTTTGGATCTGTCAGAAAGAATCTTAAATATTGATCTCAAAGTGACCAGTAGAAAAAACAGGACAAATTGGGCACCACCCAAGGTCCTCGTGAAAAGTAGACACTTCACATCTCCTTTGTGCATATTTTTGTTTTTATGCTAAAGTGTATCAGTAAATACAGATTCTCCAAAGTTATTCTAACATCACAGAAATGCCACAAAGCTTCACTTTGTTCATCCTGGACTGTCAAACACTAACAACCTGATACAAGAAAGATTCCATTGAAATGGTCAAGGAAGGGAACATTAGTCTCACAAGTGTTTAACAGGTGTTTGTGAAATAAGACAGAGACAGAGAAAACAAATTGTGAGCATTTTAATTCTCTGTTGAATCTGTGTATCAATAATTGGAAAATAATTTAAACATGACATCAGAATTGAGATTTTTAAAGTTTCTTCACAAGTATATCAATTCTCAATATAAAGTTCCATATTGATCTTTAATTAATGCCTCAGCTAGCCCAACATACTCTAATCAAAGTTACAATGTTTTGTGTAAATCACATTGCATAATACATAACTTTTCAAATGCCATTTCTTCTTCAGTATTTCTGTTTCTCCACTGGGCCACGACTTTCTGTAAATGGGCCTATAAAAGGATAGGGAGATGGAGAAAATATACACTAAAATAAATTCAGTTAAGTTTTAACATTCTACAAAACAGGAGAGAGAAAAAAAGACAATAAAGCTAAGAATAGCATTATAACATGAAATTCTAACATCTTGCTACAAGAGCAAAGCTACTTAACACAATACTGATTATAACATTTACTCAGTTCTTTTATCTAATCCTTTTCATACCTCTCAGTGAGAAGCTTTAAATATCTGCTGCTGTTTGTTAGCTGTTTCCCAGTTCCCTGTGGAATTGTGCAGGGTATGCAGAATCTTCCTTCAGGCATGGAAAAGTTCTTGGACGATAACCATCGACCATCCCAAAATTCAAAATGGACCAGCTTAATTACAGAGAAGTTAATTCATGGACATCATGTTGGCAGTGGCACAGGATAAAAAATAATTTCTCTCCACGGAAACCAAATAAAACAAGGAAATTCTAATTAAATCTCATGTGTTACACAGACAAGAGCCTCAGTATCTTAGAGGTGGAAATGTATTTTCCATTACCTTTGTACAAATACAGTGTCATATTATGGTAGAATTCTAAAGGCATTTTTGCTGCCATATTAAGAAAATTGTTAAATTCAAAAGCAAAATTTTATTTTTATAAGTAAAATTAATTTATCAAAAAAAACACATGGACTTTTGGATAAACATGTTAAGTTGAACACACAGGTTTATTATTGTCCCACCTGACACCTCACTGCACTATCATGGAAGAAATATAATAATAGAGCAGTGAGAATACCCAGAGACATCACCCCCCTCATGATGTCTCTAACATGAGGTTAGAAGGGACAAAAATAAAGAAACGCTGGCTACTTCTGGTGCAGTTCATACCCCCTATCCTAGGGACAGATCCAGAATGCACAACGAGGAAGGACTCCACTGGGTAGGGAAGGGGCAGAGATGAGGGAAATAGAGACACATTCACAAGATTTGCTCATACAATGTATAAACTTATTCATAATAAAGATATTTTAAAAAGATAAACTGTCTTTTAAATTGAAAAAATGAAAAGATGTCATTAAGATAAATAATAAGTACCATAGAGTTACTCAAATCAAAAATCTTAGCCTTCTCTTTAAAAATATTTAATTATTTATATATT
>PVHP010036536.1:0-17846 GCA_004024765.1 Zapus hudsonius | reverse complement strand
AATTCCCCAACGCCCCCCTCCCCATCCCCAATCAGCTGGATATCCTCCTCCGTATACCATCTGGATCAGTCCTTGTGGCAGGGGGCCCTGGATAGCCTGGTACTCAGCCCGGACCTCCTGTCTCCAGTGTGTTGTTGCTGTAGGGTGCCATACCTCTGGATAGTCTCCCCCACCACGGCTCTTACAATCTTTCCGCCCCCTCTTCCGCATAGTTCCCTGAGTCATGGTGGATGAGTATTAAGGCTGCTTTAAGATTGTGAGTTTAGGGGTCTTTGTGATGAAGATCTTTGGTTTCTGTCTCACTGGCTTATCCTGTGTAGGTTGAATGTCTGTGGCTGTGGGTCCCTCGGTCCTCCTGTCATTCTCTGTGGGGTTCTATCTGGGTCCTCCTCTGTGTATTCTTTTATTCTTATTCTTTATGTCTTTTCAGAATTTCTTGTCAGTGATGGGCTTTCTGGGTCTCTCTTGGCATCTCATATAGAGACAGACAGTGATCAGTAAAACCAGACAAGGGATGGAGGTAAAGGTCAAAGCACACTGCCCCACCAACACAACAGATCTAACGGCTCATTTCTCCAGCCCACCAGGTTCCCCCAAACCAAAAAAAAAAAAAAAAAAACCTTGTCTGATAAACAGCACACCCACCCACCTGCCACATGGAAAGGTTAAACCACAATCTCACAGTCTGGGCCCCAGACTCTGAGATCCTGGGTTGGGGCCTACCTGCCTGCCTGCCAGGGATGATCCCCTACAAAGTCCCTAGGTCAGTTACGTCCTTTGAGTAGCAACTTGGTTATCTCGAAACACACGACCAGTCTGAAACTGTACGCTGTAGGATCCCTTCACTCCATGAGCTGCTCCATTGTCTTTCTCCCTCAAATTTGGTTCATCTGTCCATTATTGTAGGTGGAGTTGGGGAAGGAAAGACAAGCAGAGTTTCCCGCAGCAACCTCCTTTCCTCTGTATGCCAATGTACCTTTGCTCCTGAATGGTTCTGCCAGCCAGGGCACAGGGAGAAGTAACCTGTGTGCTCTTGTCCACAGTCTCCTCTCCCACGGTGGGTAAACCCTACAAGTGCAACTACTGTGGCCGGAGCTACAAACAGCAGAGCACCCTGGAGGAGCACAAAGAACGGTGCCACAGCTATCTTCAGAGTCTCAGCACTGAAGCCCAGGCTCTGGCTGGCCAGCCAGGTAGGACTGTGGGCAGCAGGCTGGGGCACCGAGGGCAGCCAAGGAGTGCTGGCACCTCTTTCCGCTGGGATGACATATGTGGTAATCCTCAGTAAACCTACCAAACACCCCCCCCCTAAGTATCCCAGTTGATTACACAGTAGAACCCTGTGGCAGGGAGATCTAGAGTGGAGAAAGCTTGGATCCATATCCTCAGTCTATGGGAGAGAGCACAAGGACTACAATATATACTTGTAACTGGAATGAGCCCTAGAGTAGACAGTCTAGTCCCCCAAGCATTGAGTGTAACCTTCCCGAGCCACTGACCAGCTGGTCTTGTCCAGGGAAAGGCTATTGGGCCAAGGCTACCCCTACTCAGCTGCCACTCCCCTCCCCTTTCCCCCAGGTGATGAAATCCGTGACCTGGAGATGGTGCCAGACTCCATGCTGCACTCATCTGAGAGGCCAACTTTCATTGATCGTTTGGCCAACAGCCTCACCAAACGCAAGCGTTCCACCCCACAGAAGTTTGTAGGTAAGAGTCCAGTTGGAAAGGAGATGTTAACTTTAAGCCATCACTTAAATAAATCTGAGCTGCAGTTGCAGGCCAGAGACTTGGGTGTGGAAATTTGATTTAGGGAAAGAAAGCAGCCTCTTTGCTGGCCTCTAGTGCTCAGGACCTACCCTTCACAGGAGGGAGTAAGAGGGAAAGGAGCAGAGAGGGGTCAGTGTTGAGGGCCCTGTGGCATTTGGGAGGGGAGAACATTAGGACTGGAGTTCTCTTTCTCTTTTTTTGTTTGATTTTTCAAGGTACGGTCTCACTCAAACCCAGGCTGACCTGGAATTCACTATGTAGTCTCAGGGTGGCCTTGAACTCACAGCGATCCTCTTACCTCTCTGCCTCCAAGTGCTGGGATTAAAGGAATGTATAGGCGTGTATCACCACGCCTGGCTTCTTCACCAGTTCTTGAGAATCCCAAGTTTCAGCATGTGCAGACCTTGGAAGAGTCAGGCAGGAAAGTGAGCATATGGTTCCCTGACCTGACCTTATCTCTCTGAGGATTTAAAGCTTTATCGAAGGTGATGAATTAGAAATGGGGAGGCTGAAGCCGGGTGTGGTGGCACATGCCTTTAATCCCAGCACTTAGGAGGCAGAGGTAGGAGGATTGCCGTGAGTTCGAGGCCACCCTGAGACTACATATGGGGAGGCTGAGACCTGAGACCTTCACTAAGATTACAGCCTGTAGTCAGGCAAAGGCCCCTCCAGAGGACCTGACCTTGAGTGAAATAAATGAAATATAGAATAATGTCACTTGGGGTGAGATGTGTGCTTAGTGTATACAAAGCCCCAGATTCAATCCCTAACACCAAAGAAAAATAATAATAATAATAATAATAATAATAATTGTGATGATATTACCTCTAGCCACCTGGGTAAGAAAACAAGGAAACAGTCCTGGGGCTGGAGAGATTGTTCAGTGGTTAGGGCCCTTGCCTGCAAAGCCTAACGACCCATCGATTCCCCAGGAACCATGTAAATCCAGATATACAAAGGGGTGCATATATCTGGAGTGTGTTTGCAGAGGCTGGAGGCCCTGGCACATCCATTATCCATTTCTCTCTCCCCCTCTCTCCTCTCCTCTCTCTCTCTCTCTCCCCCCCTCTCTCTCACTGCTTGCAAATAAATAAATAAATAATATTTTGAGGCAGGGTCAAAAATATTTAAAGTATTACAAAAAAAAAAAAAAAAAGCCAGGTGTGGTGGCGCATGCCTTTAATCCCAGCACTGGGGAGGCACAGGTGGGAGGATCACCGTGAGTTTGAGGCCATCCTGAAACTACATAGTGAATTCCAGGTCAGCCTGGGCTAGAGCGAGACCCTACCTTGAAAAGCCCCCAAAGAGAGAGAGAGACAGAGACAGAGAGAGAGAAGAAAGAAAAAAAGAAAGAAAGAGAGAGAGAGAGAAAGAAAGAAAGAGACAGACAGAGAGAGAAGGAAGAAAGGAAGGAAGGAAGAAAAAAAAGAAAGAAAGGAAGGAAGGAGGAGGGGAGGGAGGGAAGGAGAGAGAGAGAGAAAGAGAAAGGAAAGAAAGAAGGAAAAGAAAGGAAGGAACGAAAGAAGGAGTGAGCGAGCCCTGGACAGAATTTAGGAAAGCTCCAAATCCGTCCCTGCTGAGTGCTGAGCTCTTTTCCTCCACAGGTGAAAAGCAGATGCGCTTCGGCCTCTCAGACCTCCCCTACGATGTGAATTCCGGAGGCTATGAAAAGGATGTGGAGTTGGTGGCACACCATGGCCTGGAGCCTGGCTTTGGAGGCTCTCTGGCCTTTGTGGGTGCAGAGCACCTGCGTCCCCTGCGCCTTCCACCCACCAACTGTATCTCAGAACTCACCCCTGTCATAAGCTCTGTGTACACCCAGATGCAGCCCCTCCCCAGTCGACTGGAACTTCCAGGGTCCCGAGAAGCAGGTGAGGGATCTGAGGACCTGGGTGATGGAGGGCCCCTCCTCTATCGGGCCCGAGGCCCCCTGACTGACCCGGGGGCCTCCCCCAGCAACGGCTGCCAGGACTCCACAGATACAGAGAGCAACCACGAAGACCGGATTGGAGGGGTGGTATCCCTCCCTCAGGGTCCCCCACCCCAGCCGCCTCCCACCATAGTGGTGGGCCGGCACAGTCCTGCCTATGCCAAAGAGGACCCCAAGCCACAAGAGGGGTTATTGCGGGGCACCCCAGGCCCTTCCAAGGAAGTGCTCCGGGTGGTGGGTGAGAGTGGTGAGCCCGTGAAGGCCTTTAAGTGTGAGCACTGCCGCATCCTCTTCCTGGACCATGTCATGTTCACCATCCACATGGGCTGCCATGGCTTCCGAGACCCTTTTGAGTGTAACATCTGTGGTTACCACAGCCAAGACCGGTATGAATTCTCTTCCCACATTGTCCGGGGGGAGCATAAGGTGGGCTAGCGACCTTCCCCTGCTCTCGGCCCATCATTCCACTGCCTCGCCTACAGGTGTCTAGCCCTGTCCCCACTACCCCCAAGGAATTTTCCATGGTAGCCCCACCACTGGCCACGTGACTTCACACCTGACTCTGACCCTCCTCACCTGCTCCCCGGTACCCTGACCGATAGAAGCATTGTGATGAAACATGTCTTTTGCTTATGTTTCTCCTTTTTCTAAATTCCTCTTCTCATCCCAGTATTTTTGCTATTTATTAATGATTTGTTTTGTTTTTCGAGGTAGGGTCTCGCTCTAGCCCAGGCTGACCTGGAATTCACTATGTAGTCTCAGGGTGGCCTTGAACTCACAGCAGGCCTCCTACCTCTGCCTCTTTTATTTTGCCCTTTTTTTTTTAAACCTCTGGCAGTACTGCTCTTGCCGCTCCTCACCCTCCTGGCCACAACTCCCTTCTACTCTAACCTAATGTTTTCTTGTGGATCCAGCAGCCCCAGGGCTTGGAAGCTCCTCTTCATATTAAGAGAATTTGAGCTTCTTGCTTTAATCTTCCCCCTCATTTACCTGATTCTTCACTTCTGATGCTAATACCTCCCAGTGGCCCTACTTTGCTCTGTGGCATTATTGTCTCCTCTCTGGGACCCTTCAACCTGGTACTCCATACCTCTCGTGCCCTCTCACTTTAGGCAGCTTGCACTATTCTTAAATGAATGAAAATTTTCCTCATTTGGAAGTAGGAGGGGCTAGAGAAATTCTCCCCAGGCACTGTGGACTGAGGGTCTTCTTGACCTTCCCTGGGAATAGCAGCTCTCTAAAGCCCACCTTCAGGATCTCCCTTCAGGATGTGAGACAGCTCTTCCCTCTCCCTGGCCTACCCCGCAACACCACTCTGGTCTTTTCAATCTGCCACTGTACTCGGTGGTGACTTTTCTCTCCTTGGAGTGCCCCCATTTTATATTCTCAGGGGCCAAGACTAGGTCGGCACCCCTCTGTGTCTGACACAATGGGAACTAGGTACCTAGTTGGGAACCAGGGCATGAGAAAGGGGGTTACTCAAAATCTCTCCACCTCTCAAATGTCTTCACTCTAGTGACCTTCCTAGGCTCTCAGGGACTCCTCAGTCCCCATCCTATGAGAAACTGGTGGATCGCTGCCCAAGACCAGGGGTCTCTCAGCCCCATCAGTCATGCTGCCTTCTTCCTCTCCCTTCCAGCAGGATTCACCTCTCATCCCTGGGCTCCTGGGCCCTCTTATCATCAGTGGCAGGGAGAAAAAGATGTCTCTTTTCTCTCCTAATTTTCAGTAGAACCAAAAATGATCCCAGGATGAACAAGGATATGTATGTGCCCGTCACCCATTGCACCCTTGTTCCGGCAGGAGTGAGGTAGGCACAGCTAACTGGGAGTCATGCTTCACTGCCTTTCTACACTTGGCTCCCAGACACGCAGGAGGGCACGCTTCTCTGGCGGCTATTTGGATAACCAAGGATTCATGAGAACAGGCAGGAGGCAGCATAGTTCCACTGCAAGTGGAGGTCTCTTTCTACAAAGAATTCCCTGCCAAAGCCACAGCCATCCCACTCTGCTTCCTTGAGATTCAAACCAAAGGCTGTTTTTCTATGTTTAAAGAAAAGAAGAAAAAAAGAAAAAAAAAGTAAAAACCAAACACAACACCTCACAAGTGATAACTCTTGGTCCTTCTCTCTCCTTTCTCTTACTTTCCCTTCCATCTTTCTTTCCACATGTTCTTTCCTTCTTGATTCTTTTGCCTCTCCTACTTTTCTCACTCCCTATCAGGGATGTTGAGGGGGATGATAAGAGTGGGCTAAGGATCAGATCCTGGGATTGGGGCTCTTAAGGGTCCTGGGAAGAGTCTATTTTATGCTATCACAGGAAGGGAAAACACTCCTCTTGTTCTTTTTTGTCCTGTTTTATGTGTTTTCCACAAAAGAACCAGATTGGCAGGAGAAGCCCAACGGGCAGTCCTTCCTCCTCGACAATGTAGCAATAAACAGGTGCTGCCAAGGACAGAGGATGGGGAGTCTACTTCAGAAGGAGTGGTCCCTAAAGAAGGGGAGGGTCCTCTTCACAGCACCCGTACTCGCTCCTTGTTGGGGATGGCGGCAGGCAGGGGTTTGTGTCTAGACTTCTCCTCAAGTATCCTGGTTATTGAGCCCTTTCCCTTTATACCTGCCCCTCCTACGTTTTCTGTGTCTGCTGTATATTTGGAGATAATTAATAAGGACTCCTCCCTTCTGGACTATCAGAGCCTCAGAGTGTTCCCATCCCCTCCCCTAGTCAGCCTTAGCACCTGCAACCTCCCAGAACATGAGGACTATGCTCTGTGCCCTGAGAGCAAAAACTGGAAGGGCAAGACCAGGTGCTAGGGAGGGGAGGGGGGGCATCCTGTTTCTCTCCAGACCATCACTGCACTTTAACCAGGGTCTTAGGTACAAAACTTCTACTTTTCAGAGCCTTACAGCTCTGGAACCTCAAACATCCTCATGCTGTCTCCCAGCTCCTTTTGCATAAAAAAGTAAAGAAAAAAAAAAACCACACACCAAAACCCACATAGAGAAAAGAGGTGTTTTCTTTTTTTATTGCTGTTCAAAATGGACACAGAGAGAGAGAGAGAGAGAGAGAGAGAGAGAGAGAGAGAGAGAGAGAGAGAGAGAGAGAGAGAGAAAGATTTCTAAATAGACACTTTTCCAGATCTTTGTTTTGTGTGTGTGTGTGTGTCAGTGTCCAAGCTGCAGGTGGAATTTTGTAATACTTCTGGCAGCTTCTTTCCTTGTGTACATAATATATATATAAATATATTTTTAATCAGAAGTTATGAAGATCAAAAATAAAACATCGAAGCAAGTGCAATACCACCTCTCTTCTCCCTCCCTCTCCCCCAGGGTTTACTTTGTAGCCTGTTTGGTGTCTCTCTTGACCTTTGCCCCTTCACCTCCTCCTCTTCCTCTGCTCCCTCTCTGCCCCAAACCCTTTTTGTAAGAGTTTTTCTCCTTTCTCAAGGGGAGTTAAACTAGCTTTTGAAACTTATTGCAAAGCATTTTGTATATGTAATATATTGTAAGTAAATATTTGTGTAATGGAGATATACTACTGTAAGTTTTGTACTGTACTGGCTGAAGGTCTGTTATAAATAAACGAGTAATTTAACACCTTGGTCATTCTGGCAAACTTCCTTTGCTTTTCTGCTGTGAGGAAAGGTACCTACTACTGATCAGGTTAGGAAGTGGACAAGGGGGAAATCAGCAAAAGTGCTCAATCTGCTGCTGCTGCTGCGGCTGCTGCAGCAGAATTTTCTGTCTGGGCCATGGTGGTGCATGTCTGAAATCTCAGCACTCAGGAGGCAGAGGAAGAGGTAGAGGAGTCCACAAGTTTGAGGCCATGCTGATCTACATTGTGAGTTCCAAGCCAGCAAGGCTAAGTAGCAAGCCCTTATCTCAAAAAGCCAAACAAGGACTGGGGTGATGGCTCAGTGGTTAAAAATGCTTGCTTGCAAAGCCTGCCTGCCTGGGCCTCAATTCCCCATAATCCATGTCAAGCTGTATGTTCAGAGTTCATTTGCAACAGCCAGAGTCTCTGCTACCCATTCTCTCTCTCTTCTCTCTCTCTCTCTCTCTCTCTCTCTCTCTCTCTCTCTCTCTCTCTCTCTCTCTCTCTCTCTAACAAATAAACAAAATTTTAAAAGCAAAACAAATAATAGGGCTGGAGAGATGGCTCAGCAGTTAAGGCTTTCGTCTGCAAAACCTTACAACAGGAGTTTGATTCCCCAGTACCCACATGAAGCCTACTTTACTCATTTTGTTTTTAAGGCAAATGTGTTTGTATTTAAAACAAAAAAATCCAGCTGGTCCTAGTAGCACACACCTTTAATCCCAGAACTCGGAAGGCAGAGGTAGGAGGATCGCCATGAGTTCGAGACCAGCCTGAGACTACATAGTGAATTCCAGGTCAGCCTGGACTAGAGCGAGACTTGAAAAAAAAAAGAAAAAAGAAAAAGAAAAACCTTGAAAAACAGGTACACAGTGGTTAAATAACTTGTTCAAAGTCACACAAAGCTAGTAAAAAAAAAAAAGTTCTGGGGCTGGAGAGATGGCTCAGCGGTTGGGGCACTTGCCTCCAGTGCCTAAGGCCGCGGGTTCAATTCCCCAGGACCCACATATGCCAGACCCACAAGGTGGTGGCCCTGGTGTTTGATATCTCTCTCTCTCTCTCTCTGTCTCTCTCTCTCTCTCTCTCTCTCTCTCTCTCTCTCTTTCTCTCTCTCTCTGCTTGAAAATAAATAAAAATAAAATATTAAAAAAAAAAAAAGTTCTAAGCAGGGCATGTTGGTACACACCTTTAATCTGAGCATTCAGGAGGATGAGCTAGGGGACTGCTATGAGTTTGTGGCCAGGTTAGCCTGGATTAGTGAGGCCTTAAAAACAAAATAAGGGCTGGAGAGATGGCACAGTAATTAAGTCACTTGTCTGCAGAGCCTTATGACCTGGGTTCAGTTCCCTAGTACCCACCTAAAGCCGGTGTATGCCTTAAAAATATTTATTTGCAAATAGACAGGAAGGGAGAGAGAGAGAATGGGTGCACCAGGGCCTCTAGCCACTGCAAATGAACTCCAGATGCGTGGGCCACTTTGTGCATCTGGCTTTATGTGGGGACTGGGGAATTGAACCCAGGCCATCAGGCTTTGCAAGCAAGTATCTTTAACATCTGAACTATCTGTCCAGCCCCATGCACTCCATAGGCTGAGGAGGAAGATCACTGTGAGTTTGAGGTCAACCTGGGCTAGAGTGAGTTCCAGGGCAGTTTGGATTAGAGTGAAACCCTGCCTCAAACAAAACAAAACAATAACAAAAAACCTACTATCATTCCGACCCATGAAATAGGTGGAAACCAACGTTGTTCACTCATGAAACCATTACAAACCAGATTCACTTTCCCATCCTAAGCTAATCAGGTTTCATTTACCTTTTAGCCTTCCTGTTTATTTCTTTTTTTAAAAAATATTTATTCATTTTCAAGCACAGAGATACAGAGAGAGAGAGAGAGAGAACACTAGGGCCACCACCTTGTGGGTCTGGCTTATGTGGGTCCTGAGGACTTGAACCCGGGGCCTTAGGCACTGGAGGCAAGTGCCTTAACCTCTGTGCCATCTCACCAGCCCTTTAAGATATATATATATATATATATATATATATATATATATATATATATATATATATATTTATTTATTTATTTATTTGAGAGTGAGTGAAAGAGGCAGATAGAATGATCGAGCCAGGGCCTCCGGCCACTGCAAATGAACTCGGGATGCATGTGCACTTGGCTTTATGTGGGTACTGGGGAATGGGGAATCGAACTACAGTCCTTTGCTTTGCAAGCAAACGCCTTAACCGTTAAGCCATCTCTCCAGCCTCCTCCTGTTTTTTTCAAGGCTGGCCTTGGAACTCACTGCAATCTACCTCAAGTGCTGGAATTAAAAGTATATGCTACCACACCAACATTAGCTTTTATTTTCTTAAATATTTTATTTGTTTATTCATTTATTTCCAAGGAGAGAGAGAAAAAACGGTGCAGCAGGGCCTCCAGTCACTGTATGCAACACTTTGTGCATCTGGGTTTATGTGGGTGCTATATGTGGGTACTGGGGATTGAACCCTGGTCCTTAGGCACTGCAGGCAAGTGCCTTAACTGCTGAGCCATCTTCCCAGCCGAGATTTTATTTTTATTTGTTTTTTGGAGGTAGGGTCTCACTCTAGCCCAGGCTGAGATGGAATTCACTATGTAGTCTCAGGGTAGGCTCGAACTCACGGCCTCCAATGCACTACATAGATCAGGATAACCTTGAACTCCTGATCCTTCTGCCTCCATCTCCAAGCGGATTAATTGGTATCGGTATGCTACACCATGCCTAGTTTATATTGTGCTGGGGATCGAACCCCAGGCTTTCTGCTTGCTAGCCAAGCACTCTACAGACCGAGCTGTATCTCTAGCCCAAATTTTCCAATCTTTGACGTGAGAATAAGAGCGCCTTCCTGATAAATTTATTGAGAGCTAAATGAGTGGATATATGCAAAGTGCTACTATAGTGCCCGGCCTAGATCCTAGGGTTCAGGGATTAAAAAGGTGTTTTAAAAGGGAAAAAAAAAAGTAAGCCGGGCGTGGTGGCGCACGCCTTTAATCCCAGCACTCGGGAGGCAGGGGTAGGATTGCCGTGAGTTAGGGTTAGGGTCACCCTGAGACAACATAGTGAATTCCAGGTCAGCCTGGACTAGAGGGAGACCCTACCTCGAAAAACCAAAAAAAAAATAATAATAAAAAGTATTACCACCAGTGGCCTCTAATGAGGAGCTTTTACCTACACTGGAAGGAGAAATTTACAAAATGTTTCCTCCCAGGTCTTCCATTTCGTCACATACAACGACGGCGTCTCACGGTCGTGTGGCGCCGCCTTCGGTCAATGTCCTAGAGGCCAGGGGTCTGCTTCGTACTACAACTCCCACAATGCACGTCTTAGAGTAGTCCTGTCGCCTACCGAAGAATAACTTCCGTTCCGTGGATGTGAAAACCGGAAATTACGAGGCGCAGAATTACTTCCGGGTTATGGTGTCGGACGTTTCTACTTTCACTAGTTTTCTTCCGCCAACACGTTAAATAGTCCCACAGGTACTTTGTTACGCAAATAAACTCCAGAAACTTCTTTCCAGCCTAGTTTTCAGCGAAAAGTCTGACTAATCTGGTAGATTTGAGGAGGGCAGTTGCTAAATGTAACCGAGTCCCACGTCGCCAAGAACTCTTCCGGTGTGAGCGGAGGGATCTTGCACTATATAAGAGGGCTCGCGCGGGCGCCGGTTTCTCTTTCCGGCCCCAGCTTCCAAGATGGTGAGTTTTGCCGCGTGCGGAGTGCCGGCTCCTGGGCGGAGGGGGAGCACAGAGAACTGTGCAGTGTGGGAGCCGGGTGCCCGAGCCCCGAGGGAGGATGGGGAGCTCGCTGCCCGACCTCCGACGGAGGAGTGGGAGCCCGCAGCCCGACCCTCGACGGAGGAGGGGGAGCCCGCTGCCCGACCCCCGACGGAGGAGGGGGAGGGAACCCTAACCCGACCCCCGACGGAGGAGGGCCTAGCGTACCTGGAGCTCTGGGCTGGGGCAGAAACTGGGTGCCAGCAGGTTCTTTAAACAGACAAAGAAGCGAAGGAACAATGGTCGAGCGAAGAAAGGCCGCGGGCACGTGCAGCCCATCCGCTGCACCAACTGCGCCCGGTGCGTGCCCAAGGACAAGGCCATCAAGAAGTTCGTCATTCGGAACATCGTAGAGGCCGCTGCCGTCAGGGACATTTCCGAAGCAAGTGTCTTCGACGGTAAGTGGACCACCAGGGTGGACTGGAGGAGGTCCCCGGTAAAGTTGCTTAAAAAACAGTAAACCTCAGTTCGCCTGAGGCTACGTAGTCAATTCCAGGTCAGCCCGGGAAGTCTGGTAAGACTGGAGAATAAAGGCAGCTTGGCAAATAGTTTATAATTTTTATAGACAGTAGGCTCAAGAGTGGGTAGAAAAAAATTGGACCGTTCTGATTTTTCCAGGGTGTGTCTTCATCCTGTAGGTTGTGAGTTTGGCTTCTGTGGTGACAGGATGGGTTTGAAGAGTTCATTGCCACTCATTTGTAAGAGTGATAATCAAGATAGTGTGCTTAACTGTCAGAAGCTGAAACCTAGCTTTGGCTGTTTCCTGTCTGTTCCTAGTCCCTCCCTCCACGGTCTTGGTGTAACAGATTGTCCTTGAACTTATGATCCCACCTCAGCCTCCTCCGTGCTGGATTGATAGAAGCCGCCACTCCTGGCTAAACAGTTGAAATATGGAGTGAAAGTTGCCTGGGTGGGGACACTGAACTAGGTTCACTTTGGCTGATAGAATGAACAAAAAGGAATAATGGGAGGTAGGCATGTAATTCCTAATGCCATACACCTTTCTCTCTTAAGCTTACGTTCTTCCCAAGCTATACGTGAAGCTTCATTACTGTGTGAGTTGTGCAATTCACAGCAAGGTGGTCAGGAATCGATCTCGAGAAGCCCGGAAGGACCGAACTCCTCCACCCCGATTTAGACCTGCTGTGAGTATATTGGGGATATTTCTTAGATTTTTATTTTATTTATTCATTTTCAAGCAGAGAGATACAGAGAGAGAGAGAGAGAGAGAACCAGGGCCACCACCTTGTGGGTCTGGCTTATGTGGGTCCTGGGGAACTGAACCCAGGGCCTTAGGCACTGGAGGCAAGTGCCTTAACCGCTGAGCCATCTCTCCAGCTCCTATTTCTTAGATTTTTAAAAAATACTTTTATTTACTTATTTGCAAGCATAGAGAGATAGGAGAGAGACAGATAATGGGGGCACCAGGATCTCCATCCACTACAGACTCCAGAAGAATGCATCACCTTGTTTAAGCTGTCTTTACGTGGGTATTGGGGAATTGAACTCCGGTCCTTCTGCTTTACATGCAAGCACCCCCACCACTGAGCCAAGGCTCTACCTTTAGATATATTTTTTTTTTCTAATACTTTTATTCCTTTGGTAGAAAGGGCATTGGGCATTCTGGGACTGGGCCTCTTGGACTACATTGTGCATCTGACATACAATTCAATGGGGAATTGAGCCCAGGCTGACAGGTTTTGCAAGCCAAGTGCCTTTAGCCACTGAGCCATCTCCCTACCCATTTCATTTATTTTTTTAGGCAGGGTCTCTCTATCCCAGGATGGCCTGGAACTCATTCTGTAACCCAGGCGGAACCAGCCTAGGTGGTGTTTTTTTTGTTTTTTTTTTTTTTTAATTAATTTTCAGAGAGAGAGAGCACCAGGGCCACCACCTTGTGGGTCCTGGGGAATTGAACCCAGGGCCTTAGGCACTGGAGGCAAGTGCCTTAACCGCTGAGCCATCTCTCCAGCCCTAGGTGGTGGTTTTGTTGTTCAGATCCCACCTTGGATCTTGCTATGATTTTAGAGGAGTGAGGTGGGCAAGAAGGGTCAGCCTGGGTTATTGAAAGAGTTCAAGATCAGCCTGAGCTTGAGTAAAACCCGCTAATCTTAGCAGATTATCAATTTAAGGTCTTATTCACATTTTCTGTGGAACAAATCTGCTGTCCCTTTTATAGTCTGAATACATTGCTAGTGAAAGGTACTTGGTAGGCAGATTATTGTGGGGAGGAAATATCTCCCTCTCCTCCCCCTTAGGGTTTCACTGTAGCCCAGGCTGGCCTCGAACTCACAGTGATCCTCCTACCTTCCCTGAGTGCCTGGATTGAAAGCATGTGCCACCACACCCAACTAAGGGAATTTTTTTATCCAAGGTAATTTTGTTTGAGATGCTAGGCAATAAACTTAGGGTCTCTACTACAGGCATTAGATATTCCTTCTAATTTCATTCCTTTGTCTTTCAGGGCGCTGCTCCACGACCTCCACCAAAGCCTATGTAAAGAGCAGGATTCTTAGGGACTGAAGAAAAGCTGTCTTCTAAGCAAAATAAAATGGAATAGACTTTTTGAGGCATGTTGAGTGTGTCTGTGCCTGGTGAGGGTTCTGTGTTTCATAAAGTACACATGGTTTGCAGGAACTCATTAGCCAAAGATGACTTTAGCAACAATTGTGGGCAGTGCATATGTGTGGAAGTCAGTGGTCAACAATAGGTATCAATTCATTTGCTGTCTGCTTCCCCTGGTATTTAATTGTTTTTAATAATCAAATACATTATATAAGCAAGTCTTGGGATCCTCCTCCCTATCCCCAACCCCCGAGGGCCCTCCTCAGTGGGATTGCTGGACCCTTGGGGTAGGTTATGAATTGTACAAGCCTTAGCCTGTACTGTATTGTTTCCCCTTGGTAGGTTCTAGCCCAGGCAGATCTGGAATTCACTATAGTCTTTGGGTGGGCCCGAACTCAACTATGATCCCTCTTACTGAGTGCCACCACACCCAGCTTGCTTTTTTTTTTTTTTCTTTCTTTTTTTCTTTTTTGGTTTTTCGAGGTAGGGCCTCGCACTAGTCCAGGCTGACCTGGAATTCACTATGTAGTCTAAAGGTGGCCTTGAACTCACAGTAGTCCTTCTACCTCTGCCTCCCAAGTACTAGGATTAAAGGTGTGCACTACCATGCCCAGCTACTTTGTTTTTTTGAAAACAACTAGCTCAGGCTGACCTTTCTACTTCAACCTGTGTGCTTGGGTTATAGATGTGAGCCACCTCTCCCAGCTCCCAAGTAGATTTCAGGCAAGCACAAGTCCATATCCCAATTTAACAGCTTTCTAGGTTTTAGGCAACCATTGCCATACAAAGTACAATCTCTCCTTTCATTTGAAACATTCCTACAAGTGTGTCATTTGTTGGGTTGGGGCAAAGCATTGTAGAATGATTGTCTATAACAAAAGCTTAGCTTTGATCCCCAACACTATAACCTGTCTGTGATGGCACATAAGACATTCAAGGTTAACCTTTGCTACATAGCTCAAGGCCAGCCTGAGATAACGTGAGACATCTTAAAATGGTGCTTGGGGAGGCTAGAGAGAGAAGTAAAAAAATATTTTTTTAATGGTGCTGGGTTCTGAATTGGGCCTTTAAAAAAATAATTACATACAGTAAATTCCCCCTCTCTACCCTCCATCATATTGCCTCCCCCTCAATTATCAAAGCCTTTTTTTTTTTTTTTTTTTTTTGTTTTTCGAGGTAGGGTCTTGCTATAGCCCAGGCTGACCTGGAATTCACTCTGCACTCTCAGGGTATCAAAGCCATTTTTATGTCTGGAAAATTGCATTTTAAGCAGTCCTACCCTTCCTTTGGCTTGGTAAAACCTCACACTAGCTCAGGCTGACCTGGAATTCATTATGTAGTCTCCCAGTGACCTTGAACTCATGGTGATCCTCCTACCTCTGTCTCCCGAGGGTGCTGGGATTAAAGGCATGCCCAGCTTCCATCCAGGCTTTTATGTTCTATATACATAGGAATTTCAAACTGTAGTTTGCCTTTACTCCTTTCTATTCTCCAACTACCATCCCATATGGATTACACTATAGAAGTCATACTTTCTATTTAGGAAATCTCCTAATATGTAATCCCCTGGGAGTCTCAGTATATACTAAAGGGCTCAAGAATGACTATCTTTCAGGAAGCCAGGCCTCCTTTGGCTCTTAAAATTCTGTCTCCTCTTCCTCAATGGGAAGGTGTGGTAAGAGATGTCTCAGTGCTGAACACTGTCACATCTCAGCACTATGGTGTCTTTGAGTCATCCTGGTGGTCCCCACCATCTGATAAGCTTCTCTAACCAAAAGTGAGAGTAGTGTTAATATATGGGTATGCACTTTTTTTCAGGCAGTTTAGTGGACATAATATGTTAGCCAGACAACAGGCATTGTCCCCCTAGGGCTCATGACCTTCCCCCACCATAGGCTTCTGACTAGGTCTTCAGTATCTTTGGGTTTTTAGGCATGTATTCCCAGGAGTGGGCCTCCAGAGTGGTTGGTTTCCCCCATAACAAATGTGCTGCTATTGTACCAGTTGACACGTTTGGCCTAGCTGGCCAACTATGTCATCTCTTAAACCATGGCCAGATGAAACTGACTTGTCTGGTGAACAACCAGGATCTTCAATGATCACCTCTGGGCAAATTACTCTGCATCCAGGTAACTATCACCTACTCCAGAAAGAAAAATCCGCTCGACAGAAGTGGTCCATTGGAGATTGTCCAGAAGTTTGGGTAGCAAAGCAGGGTACTCTGCTTAACCTGATGTGTGCTGAAGTCCTAGTTAGTGACAGTACAATCTCAGCCTTTCCGCTAAGTGTGAGTTGTGAGTGTGTGTGCCGCTATGGTGTATTTGAACATGTATGTGCGCATGCACCATCCCATGTGCTCACCTTCAACAGCTGGAGCAGAAATGGTGTCCAGCTCCATCAATCTCTGCCTGTACCTGTTTGAGCCAGATTCTCTTACTAATCCCAGAGTTTTTTAGATTTTGTAGATCCAGCAGTTCCCAGGCCTCTGCTCCTTCCTCTGTGTCAAATATTTTAGGGCTGGATAGATGGCTCAGCAGTTAAGGGGCTTGCCTGCAAAGCAGATTCAATTCCCCAGTGGATAAGGCTACAAGCCCAAAGTGGTACATGCATCTGGAGTTTGTTTGCAGTGGCTAGAGGTCTTAGCATGCCCATTCTCTCTCTCTCTTGTCTCTGCTTGCAAATAAATCTTTGTGGTTTTTTAAAAAATATTTATTGGGGCTGGAGAGATGGCTCAGCTGTTAAGGCACTTGCCTCCAGTGCCTAAGGCCCCTGGTTCAATTCCCCAGTACCCACATAGGCCAGACCCACAAGGCGGTGGCCCTGGTGCGCTCGCTCTCGCGCTCTCTCTCTCTCTATCTATCTATCTCTATCTCTCTGCTTGAAAAATGAATAAATAAAATATTTTTTAAAATATTTATTTGCAAGCAGAGAGATGGTGTTGTGGTCAGCTTTCTAGTTGCTGTGCAGAAAGAACCCAAGCAAAAGCGGCTTGTGGAGGAATGGGTTTATTTGGCTTACGGACCCAAGGGGAGACTCCATCCTGGCAGGGAAAACAATGGCATGAGCAGAGGGCTGGACATCACCTCTGCCACAGCACTGCAAACAGCCGCAGGAAGGTGTGCCAAATACTGGCAAGGGGAAGCTGGCTTATAAACCCTCCCCAACAACACAGTTCTAGTGAGGTTCTAATTCCCGAATTGCTATCAGCTGAGGATTGATCTATCAGAACACATTCATTTGTTTGTGGGGGACACCTGGATCAAACCATTGCAAATGGGTCTCTTGCCACTGCAAACAAACTCGATGCATGTGCCTCTGCATCTGGCTTTATGTGGGTACTGGGGAATTGAACCCAGGCCATCAGGCTTTGCAAGCAAGCACCATTAATCCCTGAACCATCTCCAGCCCTAAAAATATTTTTAGGCTAAGCATAGTGCTGCAAACCTTTAATCCCAGCACTCCTGGGGGCAGAGGGAGGAGGCTCACCATGAATTCCAGGACAGCCTGAGACTGTACAGTGAATTCTAGGTCAGCCTTGGCTAATGCAAGACCCTACCTCAAAAAATTAAAATATATTTATATTCTTTAAGAGACTTTTTTTATGTATACAAAGATCAGGAGCTATATATATATAGCCAGGAATGACCTTGAACTTGTGATTTTCCTGCCTTACCTCCCATGTTGGATTATAGAATTTAAAACGCGCGCACACACACATATTCTTTATTTGCAAACAGAAAAGGAACAGGCATGACAGGGCCTCCTGCCACTGCAAAAAAAACTCCAGATACATGTGCCACTATGCATCTGGCTTTATGTGGGTGTGGGTACTGGGGAATTGAACCTGGGTTGCCAGGCTTTACAAGGAAGCACCTTTAACTGCTGAGACATCTCTCCATCCCATCTGGGTTTTTTTTTTGTTTGTTTTGTTTTTTGAGGTAGGGTCTCGCTCTAGCCCAGGCTGACCTGGAATTCACTATATAGTCTCAGGGTGGCCTTGAACTCACAGTGATCCTCCTACCTCTGCCTCTTTAATTTTCAGTACTTTATAAATAAATAATATTTATAAATAAATAAATAAAAATATTTATTTGTGGGGCTGGAGAGACGGCTCAGCGGTTAAGGCACTTGTCTCCAGTGCCTAAGGCCCCGGGTTCAATTCCCCAGTACCCACATAAGCCAGTCCC
>PVHP010036535.1:0-17861 GCA_004024765.1 Zapus hudsonius | reverse complement strand
CGCGCTTTTGCCTCCTCACCCTATAAAATTCCCCCACCCCAGCCTGTGGGCGCGCTTGTCCTCCCAGAGACTAAGTCGCCCCAGGTACCTGTGTATCTGAATAAACCTCTTGCTGTTTGCATCCGCAGAAGTGGTCTCTCGCTGTTCCTTGGGAGGGTCTCCGCAGATTAAAGGACATCTCAAAGTGAGGGTCTTTCACAGACCAGTACAGCTGGAGAGATGGTTCAGTGGGGAAGATGTTTACCTGCTAAACCTAATGATCAGGGTTCGATTCCCCACTCCTCACAAAGATGCACAAAGTGGTGCATACATCTGGAGCTTTGTTTGCAGTGGTTAGAGGCCTTGGTGCACCCATTTTTTTTCTCTGTGTGTGTCTCTCTGCTTACAAATAAACAAAGAATTTTTTTAAAGACCAATGAATTAAATATGTGGGAAAGAGCCCTACATATAAGAGAAGAAGTCTTTCTCATGTTCACAGTTTAGTTTTTATCTTGTCAATCTTAAAATTTTGGATGCAGCTTCTTGGAAAACAAGAATTAAAGTTCTTAGCAACAGGCCCACTCTCCCCAAAGAAATGTATTGATTTGTAATTTGGCCTTGAGTTTGACCTGTGGCCTACATATCATGATAATTTTGGTCACTTTGAATATGCTATCTCTTGACCAAGAGCCTCTGCAGATGTTAAATGAATCCAGCAGCTCATTTGGTTCTTCTATTTGCATCACAATATGTGAGACTAAATTCACAATTCATAAAACATTTCCAGGTAGCAGTCGGCCTGAGGAAGTGGATAGTAACCTGAAAAAAGGAACGTTTCATTTGTTCCTTTTAAACATAAAACAGCATTTGGCCGGGTGTGGTGGTGCACACCTTTAATCCCAGCACTTGGGAGGCAGAGGTAGGAAGATCGCCATGAGTTCAAGGTCACCCTGAGACTATATAGAGAATTCTAGGTCAGCCTGGACTAGAGCGAGGCCCTACCTCGGAAAACAAAACAAAAAAACCCAAAAAAATCCCAGCATGTCAGAAACATGCTTAGGATATCGGCGGGCATCCAAAGAGAAAAGAGAAAGTTCTGCTTTCAGAGTTAAAACTCAGAAATGGGGCTGGAGAGATGGTTTAGCGGTTAAGACCAATGAAATCAATAAAATATTAAAAAAAAACCCCAATCAGAAATCTGGCAACTGAACCAAGGGCGGGGTTTCTGGGGGCATGGTACATTACCATTACCCATAACTATGCCTTTCACCTGTTTAGCGGTCTTTGGGCGAGAGGTGGTCCCTTAACTAGATCACAGGCACCCAGGGGTTAAGGGTGGGACTGTGGCTCTGATAACACCACCCTTTTCTATTCACAGTAGGGAAGCAGGAGTGCCTACCTATAACAATAGTTTTACTCACTTCTAGCAGTAAGATAAGGCCCTATCTTATTTGAATTATTTGAATGCCTACAAAATAAAGGACAAGATTCACTTTTTTCTTTTTTTAATATTTTATTTATTTAAGAGAGAATGAGAGAAAGTGGATGGGCCTCCAGCCACTGCAGAGTAACTCCCAACACGTGCAACACGCCATCCTATGCATCTAGCTTTAGGTGGGTACTGGGGAATCAAACTCTGGTCCTACTGCTTATCAGGCAAATACCTTAACCACTAAACCATCTCTCCAGCCCAAGATTCACTGGTTTTTGTTTTGGAGCAGGGGTTTGGTGGTGCACTCCTTTAATCCCAGCACCCAGGAGGCAGAGGGAAGAGGATCTCTGTGAGTTGGAGGCCAGCCAGAGACTACATAGTGAATTCCAGGTCAGCCTGGGCTAGAGTGAGACTCTCCCTCAAACCAAAAATAAATTAAAAATTTTTTTTGCGTTTATTTGCAAGCAGAAAGAGGGATTTGGGCATCCAGGCCCTTGCCACTGCAAAGGAATACTGTGTGCATCTGGCTTTACATGGGGACGGCCCCAGCCACCATGAGGCTTTGCAAGCCTTTAGCAGGGTCTCACTCTAGCCTAGGCTGACCTGGAACTCATGACAAGCCTCTCTACCTCAGCCTCCCTAGTGCCCGGACTAAAGGTGTGTGCCACACCCTGTTTGAGTTTGTTTGTTTTGACTTTTCAGTTTTTCCAGGCTGGCTCTCACTCTAGGCCAGGCTATCCTGGAATTCACTATGTAATCTCAGGGTGGCCTCAAACTCCCATCGATCCCCACCTCTGCCTCCCTCCCCAGTGCTGGGATTAAAGGCGTGCGCCACCACACCCAGTTTGAGAAGGTATTAAAGGCAAGTGAAGGTATTTCAGGTGTGATGATAAGGGATATGAGAGCCCCCACTGCCGCCCTGCCAGATGCCAGGCACTGGGCATGGCTACCCACAAAACGTCAGTTCCCCCTGGATATAATTTGAAAGGTGTTTTTATCATAGCATGCTTAAAATGAAGTTAAATTATTAAAGGTAGACATAGATCTGGATGAGTGGAGACTTAACAGGTTTTCTTTTTTCCTTCAGGTGCAGTCTAGGGTACTCCTGGCTGGTCTGGTACTCTTTGTAGGTCACAGCGTGACCTTGAATGGCAGCAATCCTCCAGCCTGCCTGAAAGCTGGGATACATTAGAGGCACCACTTGGTTTTTCTGTTGCTTTGTTTTGTTTTTGCTTTTTCAAGGCTGACCTGGAATTCACTATGTAGCTAGGTAGACTCAGGGTGGCCTCTGAATTCTGTAATCCTCCTTTCTCTGCCTCCCAAATGCTGGGATTAATATTTTAAATTTGAATGTTTTTATTTATTTGCAAATGGAGGGAGAGCAAAGGAGCATGGGCCGTGCACATCAGGGCCTCTTGCAACTGCAAGTGAATTTCAGACCCATTGGCCACTGTGCATCCAGTGTTAATCTGGGTACCGGAGAATCGAACCTGGGCCATCAAGAATCCTTAACCGCTGAGCCATTTCTCCAGCTGGGATTATAGGTGTGTGTTACTGCTCCAATCATTCATTCACTCATCTATGATCATCATCATTTTAAGAGGCAGGGCCTCACTTGAGGTTCACTCCAATCCCAGGCTGGCCTGGAACTCACGAGGACCCTCCAGGTTACCTCCACCTCCCAGGCCTGGAATTGGGCCTTGAATTCCCAGTCCTCCGGGCTTGGCTCGGAGGGGTTTCCGCCACCAAGGGGCTCTCCAGCGCTTGGGCTCAGAGGGCGGACCTTTGTGCCGGGTTCTCGAGCTGCTCAACCAGCCCGGAGGTAACTTTTGCAGCTGGTTTAGGAGAGAAACGGAATGGAGAGAAGGGGTGCCGCCCCTTTAATGAGCGCAGGGCCCCAGGGAGGGCGCGGTTCCCCCACCCGGCCACCCCCGGGGCGCACCCCGGCCAGGCCTCAGCCCGCAGCACGCCCCCGGGGCCGTGGGGCGGGGCGCACCGAGCGCCCACGCGCGCGGGCAGCGGAGGGGGCGTGCCCGCGGGCGCGCGCGGGCGGCGAGGGGCGTGTCTCGCGGGGGTGCGCGGACGAGGGGGCGTGTCCTGAGGACGGGGAGGGGCGTGCTCTGGGTCTGCGCGGACGAGGGGGCGTGTCCCGGGGGGTGCGCGGTCGAGGGCGCGTGTCCTAAGGACGGGGAGGGGCGTGTCCTGTAACTGCGCGGACGAAGGGGCGTGTCCTGGCGAGGGGGCGTGTCCGACGGGCGTGCGCGGGGGCGGAGGCCGGCGCGGGGGCGGAGGCCGGCGGGCGGGCGGGCGGGGTGCGCGGCGCAGCGAGCGTCCTGTGCTGGAATGTGCGGCTCCCGCGAGCTCGCGGCGCAGCAGCAGATCCAGCGCCGCCGAGGCCCGGGGCCCCGTACCCCGGCGGCGGCGACGGCTCCAACGGCCGGGAGAGAGTCCGAGGCTTGATCCCGCTTCTCCTCACCGTCCTCTCGAGGTAGACTTCCCGGGCCTCGGCGGGCCGGGAGAGCTCGACGGTACCGGCGCCCAACTTTTTTCCACCCTCCCCACCCCCTCCCCCGAAAACTCCGGCAACAAAGAGGAGCGAAGTTGAGCGGCCGGAGCGGCGGCGGCGGCTCGCCCCCTCCCTCGGAGCCCGCGAAGGTCGGTGGTCGGCCGCGGTGGGGGAGGGCGGGCGCGGAAGGACGCGGAGCCGGGCGCTGTCCAGGGCTGATCTGCGCTCGGGCGGCGGCGGCGGCGTGGGTCCGGGCGGGGTCGGCGGGCGGGCGGGGTCGGGTTACAGCGCCGGTCCGGGGGCGGCCGGCCGGGCTCGGGGACCCCTCCTCATTTGGAGGTCGTGCGGCCGCCGGCTCGCGGGTCTTCGGGACTCGGCGTCGGCGGCCAGTGGGAGGCCCCCCCTCCTCGGGAGCCGTTCCGGGCCGCAGTCCTGAAAGTTGGTCGGGGCCCCGCCGCCCCCGGCCCCCTCCCCCAGCCCGGCCGGAAGGCGCCGCGGAGCTGGGTCGGGGCGGGTAGAGTCCGCCCCCGGGGCTCGGGCGGTGCCGCGGGCCCGGGCTGGACAGCGATCTCCTGGCGGCGGCCGCCGGGTCGCTGTCCGGAGCCGAGCCGTAGGGTGGGTGAGGTTGGGGGCGGGGAAGCCAAGTTCGCAAACTTCCGGGGCGCGGGGGCGGCCGCGGGCCCGCGTGGGTCGGTTCCTCGGAGCGCGCGGGGACCCGACGCCTCGCTGGCTCCGGACGCACGGACAGACCGAGGCCGAGCGCCAGCCCCGGAGCATCGGCGAACTTTCCGGGACCCCGGGCCCCGGGGAAGGTGGGTGGGGGTGGGGGCGGCCGGGAGCACGGGGAGTGCCGAGGAGGCCCGAGTCTGCAAAGAGCCGCTTTGTGTCGGTCTCGGAGGGAGAAAATGGCCGAATGTCGACCGACCGACCGACCGGGGGCCCAGCTCGGAGCCATGCCGGGCAGCACGTTGCTCGCAGGCCGCGGCCGGGCCGCCCGGTTCCGCAGAGCGGTGGGCCCCGGGGCTCCATCCGGGCTCCCCCGCGTCTCCGGGGACGGCTCCCTGCGCTTGCTCCGCTGTGATGGCATTTGCTCTCCAACTTTGTTGGTGCACCTCTCCGAGGGAATTGGGTTCCTTTTTTTCCTCCTTTTTAATTTCCCGTTTCACTTTGCTTCACTACTTTTTTGCATACTTTTGCTTTTTTTTTTTTTCTTTTTTGACTTGCAAAGAAGACCCAAGTTGGAGACCAGCACCTTTGTAGGCTGGGAAGTCATGCGGTTGAGTTCCGTTTAAAGACCCAACTTGTTTTCAAGAAGGGTGAACTGTAATGGCTTCCTAGGCAAGCAGGCCAAGTCAAGCACAATGCGCTAAAGTTGCTGATTGACGCCTTGACTTGCACGGTTATTTTACGAGGGAGTTTGGAAACAAAAAAAGTAGTTTGGTTTGTGACGTTTGGAATAAACCAAACTTACCTTCTCACTGGAAAAGGCATCCATGGCCCCCCCACACTTTAATTTGTAGTCACAAAAGAAGAAACTAAGTTTTTCATTCTCGTAGTTTATTCTTATGGAGTTGAATTCTTATGAAATTCAGATAAATTACCAATTATTACAAGCTTCCTCCCTGACTTCTTTGTATATGTTGTAAATGAGACAGTCAGAATAGAATGTCTTGACTTTCTCGTTCACATCACTGAGCTGTTGGAGAACTACAGTTTTCTACACATAGTGGATATTAAAAGTAATTTTAGCTACCATCACAGAAAGTTAATTCATCGCGTGGTGTGGTGCACTGGCAAGGATTTGCAGTGAGTTCAAGGACACTCAGAGATTACCTACTGAATTCTGGGCTACCTCAAATAAGCAAAAGAAAAAAGTCCACCAGAAAAAGCGCCTGAGGCATTTGCATGCCAATGGTAGGCCAAGTAGATAGTAGATAGAGTCTGTAGGCATGTCTGCAAGCACCTTGAACCCCTGAGCACCTCAGTCTCTAGGTTGTGTCTGTGCTGATTGTAGGAGCCTCGGCCTTAGCGCACATCCGGCAGCAAACACCCTTTTCAGAGAGGTTTGTTAGTGAAGGTCCTGTGGGGGTGAGAGCTGATCCAACCAGTGTTGTTTGTGTCTCCAGCTCGCCGCCATGGGCACCCAGGTGATGGGGCAGTCTTCTGGAGGAGGAAGTCTCTTCAGCAATGGCAGCAACCTGGGCCTGGCCCTGCCTAACGACATGTATGACCTGCACGACCTCTCCAAGGCCGAGCTGGCCGCACCGCAGCTCATCATGTTGGCCAATGTGGCCCTGACCGGGGAGGTCAGTGGCGGCTGCTGCGACTACCTGGTGGGTGAGGAGAGGCAGATGGCCGAGCTGATGCCCGTCGGGGAGAACAACTTTTCCGACAGCGATGGAGAAGGGCTCGAGGAGCCCGCCGAGATGAAGGGCCTGGCGGACATGGAGCTGGGCAGCCTGGAGCTGGGCGTGGAGCCCCCGCCGCCCGCGGTCCGGGGCCCCGAGGTGCCCGTGCTGGTGCCCGTGCCGGTGCACGTGCCCGTACAGGTTCCCCTGCAGGTGCAGGTGCAGGTGCAGGAGCGCCCGCCCCAGGACGGCGCCGAGGAGCGCAGCAAGGCGCCCAAGAGCAAGCCTTTCCGCTGCAAGCCCTGCCAGTACGAGGCCGAGTCCGAGGAGCAGTTCGTGCACCACATCCGCGTGCACAGCGCCAAGAAGTTCTTCGTGGAGGAGAGCGCCGAGCAGCAGGCCCGCACCGACGCCGGGGCGCCCCCGCCGCACGCGGCGCCCGAGGATGGCGACTTCTCCAAGGGCCCCATCCGCTGCGAGCGCTGCGGCTACAACACCAACCGCTACGACCACTACACGGCGCACCTGAAGCACCACGGCCGCGCGGGCGACAGCGAGCGCGTGTTCCGCTGCGTCATCTGCACCTACACCACCGTCAGCGAGTACCACTGGCGGAAGCACCTGCGCAACCACTTCCCACGCAAGGTGTACACGTGCGGCAAGTGCAACTACTTCTCGGATCGGAAGAACAACTACGTGCAGCACGTGCGGACGCACACAGGTAAGGGTAGGTGGCAGGCTGTGACTGGACTAGTTTATTTTCCAAAAAAAAACCGGATTGCTTTTTTGTGGTCTTGGGGATCCCCGAGAGCCTGCAAGCACTATCCCTAGTCCCACCCCTCAGTTGAGACCTCTCAGTGCAGCTGAAGGTGAGGATGACCTTGAACTCCACCTCTTAACACATAGGAGTGCTTGCCCAGCTTCCTGTTTTTCTCTTTTTTTTCCCCCCAGAGTAGGGTCTCTCCAGTCCAGGAACTGACTGTAATCCCAGTCTACCTCAAACACACCTGCCTCAGTCTCGAGTGTCCATGCCCGGCTTTGCTTTTTGTTTTTAACACGCCTAAGCTTTCAAATACTCGAGGTTTTGATTGGAACGGCTTGTCTTTGTCTCTACAACAGAAATGTGAGAAATCAGGTCTTTTCTTTGGTTTGGGTGCCCATCCCTAGGTAAGGTCTCATTCTAGCCCAGGCTGGCCTTGAACTCATGGTTGGCTCTTGATTAAAGGTTAAAGCTGTAGCACCATGCCCAGTTGAGAAATTTTTTTAAAAAAATATTTTATTTATTCATTTTCAAGGAGAGAGAGAGAGAGAGAGAGAGAGAGAGAGAGAGAGAGAGAAAGAGAAAGAGAATGCACCAGGGCCACCTCCTTGTGGGTCTGGCTTATGTGGGTCCTAGGGAATTGAACCCGGGGCCTTAGGCACTGAAGGCAAGTGTCTTAACCGCTGAGCCATCTCTCCAGCCCGAGAAATTATTTTAAGAGATGAATAGAATTGCCACCAGTTGGAGCCATCTCTCTAAGAAAGCAAATCCTGTTTTTTAAAATTAATTAGTTGGGAAAAGTCAGAGATGTTGCATCAGTGCCTCTTGCCACTGGAAACTGACTCCTAATGCCTACCCTTACGTGGGTGCTGGCTGGCAAAGTTTGCTAGCAAGTGCCTTTAACCACTGAGCCATCTCTCCAACCTCATGTGCTATTTACTATTTCCAACAAGAAACAATGTTGAGCATATCACAGTGAGTACAAGTTAAAGGGAGGACCTTCTGGCTCTTAAGCCTAACTCAAGGTCATGAGGGAGGGGCTGGAGGTGTAGCTAGTAGAGTACTTGCCTGAGGTCTATGTTAAGTTCCCAGAACAAAAAAGTTTAGGGCTGGATGGCTCAGCAATCTTGCACAAAGTGGCACATGCATCTAGAGTTCATTTGCAGGGGCAGGAGGCCCTGGCATGCCCAGTTTCTCCCTTTTTCTCTGTAAATAAAAATATTTTTTGAGAAGTTTTAGAATTATCTTTTAAAAATTATTTCCCCTACCTCAAAAAAAAAAAAAAAAAAAAGGCAAGGCATGGTGACACATGTCTTTAATTTTAGCACTCCCAGCCCCCTGGGAGGCAAAGGTAGGAGGACTGCTGTGAGTTCCAGGCCAGCCTGAGACTACATAGTAAATTCCAGGTCACCCTGGGCTACAGCAAGACCTTACCTCAAAAAAACACAGAAACAAGCCAGGTGTGGGGGTGCACGCCTTTAATCCCAGCACCCAGGAGGCAGAGGTAGGAGGATTGCTGTGAGTTTAAGGCCACCCTGAGACTACATATAGTGAATTCCAGGTCAGCCTGGGCTAGAGGGAGACCCTACCTCGGGGAAAAAAAACAAAAACACACAGAAAATAATTTATTTTTTTATTTGTAAACTGTGTGCGTGGGTGTAAGATCCCACACGAGTGCCTTCAGCTGTTGGAAACAAACTCCAGATGCATGCACCATTTGTGCATCTGGGGAATTGAACCCTGTGGTCATTAGCTTTGCAGACAAGTGCTTTAACTGCTGAGCCATCTCTCCACCCACCCCCCTTCACCCCCAATTATTTTTGAGATTAGGCTGGCCTTGAACTTGGTGATCCTCCTATGCCAACTTCCCTAAAGCTGTCTTAAAATTTTGAAAAAAAAGGCCCAGCTTGGCAGTGCAGGCTTTTAACCTTAGCACTTAGGAGGCAGAAGTAGGAGAATTGCCATGAGTTTGAGGCAGCAACCTTCTTGAGGTTACATAGTGAATTAATTCTAGGTCAGTCTGGGCTAGGGCCACACCCCCCCCCCCAATTTATTTATTTATTTATTTTTTTTTTTTTTTAAGAGAAAGAGAGAGAGAGAGAGAGAGAGAGAGAGAGAGAGAGAGAGAGAGAGAGAGAGAGAGAGAGAACCAGGGCCACCACCTTGTGGGTCTGGCGTATGTGGGTCCTGGGGAATTGAACCCAGGGCCTTAGGCACTGGAGGCAAGTGCCTTAACCGCTGAGCCATCTCTCCAGCCCCCTTATTTATTTTTTAAAGACACCGGGTACCAATATGAGGATGTCTCCGCAGATTGTCAGAGGCTCAATGTGTTCTAAGAGTGTTTAAGCCTTGCTCAGGGACTCGGGCAGTTTATCCTGTATTCTTCAGAATGCCTCACTTAGCTTAGAAAAGTTGTGTTGGGGAAGTTTGCTTTCAGCCTAGGTGCTCTGTTCCAGCTCCCTGAACGGACGGGAGGGAGGGAGCAGAGATTCTAAGGAGGAGGCTTCCTGCACTGTGCTGGTGGGAGCTTCTTCTGTGGTCACCTCCCTTGTAGGTACCTCTGGGGTGAGCCTGTTGCTTGCTTCCATGTGGAGGCCACCTTGGATGGTATCCTCAGTTATACCATCTACCTCCTTTGAGACAGGGTCTCACTAGCCGGGAGCTTGCCAATTAAACTGGCCAGAAAGACCCAGGGATCAGTGTCTACCTCCCCAGGGTGGGACCCCAGTGCCCACGGCCAGCACTACTAGGCAGTTTTCATGCAGGCCCTGGAGATCAGACTGGGTCCTCATGTTGCTGGCACTAGCTGAGCTCTGTATTACTGTGCACTGGCCTGTGATCGCCATGCACTGGCCTGTGATCGCCTGCTTAGGTCATTATATAACACTTGGTTCTCTTTCTGCTTTTTTCTGTTCCTATTTCTTCTTCCAGTGCTGGCAATGGAACCAGCCCTGTGGAAGCAGAGGCAGAAGGAAGACTGAGCACAGATCAGCCTGGACTACATAATGAGATCTTGTCTCAAAAAAACAGCACAAAAGAATGTTCAATACTGAATGTTGTTGCACTGCTTGGATTGTTTTTTGGTTTATTGTTGCATTTAAACATCACCATTGTACTTCATTGTACTTTTGCAGGAGAGCGCCCATATAAATGTGAACTTTGTCCTTACTCAAGTTCTCAGAAGACTCATCTAACTAGGCATATGCGCACCCATTCAGGTTGGTACGAAGTACTGACTTTTCTACCATTTTCAGTAAACTTACCATGATTTCTTTTAGTCCTTCATTTTGTTGTAAGCCATGTAAAGAATTTTCTTTCTGTCCTGAAACTTGAGTCATGTATATGCTTATTTCAACATGATTATAAATTCAAAATGAAAAAAAATCAATAATTCTATTAATGTATAGCTTTCTTTTTCTTTTCTGTAGCTGTGTTTAAAGGGGGATCGTTACTGTAAATAGTGTGTGGTTTGGTGTCTGAGACAGGAGAATGGAAAGTTTGAGGTTTGCCTGGGCTGTATAGCAAGGCCCTGACTTCAAACCTGGTGTAGGGGGGCAGTTGTTAGCATGTACTCCATAGGAGGAACTACAGGCACCGAGTAAATGTAAACACAGTTGAGCTTTTTCTGGAGGAGTGCTCTAGATCTTTGTCAGAACCTGAGTTCTTGATTCCAGTAAGTCTGTACACAGGACACAGGCACAACTAGGTTTTCCATTCTTTACCTCTCTTTCTTCCCTCCCTTCCTCCCTTTTTGGTGATTTTTTTGTTTTTTGTTTTTTGTTTAGTTTTGTTTTTCGAGGTAGGGTCTCACTCTAGTCCAGGCTGACCTGGAATTCACTATGTAGTCTCAGGGTGGCCTTGAACTCATGGTGATCCTCCTACCTCTGCCTCCACAGTGCTGGGAATAAAGGCGTGCGCCACCACGACTAGCTTCCTTTGTGATTTTTAAAAAAAACATTTTTATTTATTTCCAAAGGGAGAGACAGAAAGAGAATGTGTGCTTCTGCAAACAGATTCCAGGTACACACACAGCTTTGTGCATCAGGCCATAAGTGGATGCTGGGGAATCATTCTCTGGTGTTTAAGCTTTGCAGGCAAACAATTAACCTCCGACACCTCTCCAGCCCCTTTTCATAAGCAAATGCTTTTAACCTCTGAGTGATTAACCCAGCCTTCTTTGTAATTTTTTTGAGGTAGGTTCTCACTGTAGCCCAGGCTTGTCTCGAACTCAAAGAGACACTCCTACTTCTGACTGCTGGGATTTAAAGGCACTTGGTTGTAAAGTGGCATGTGCATCTTGGAGTTTATTGGCAGTGACTGGAGGTCCTAGTACATCTGTATTCTTTCTGCCTGCCTCTGTTACTCTCTCAAGTAAACAAATATTTTTTTTTAAATATTTTTTTTACTTGAGGGGGAGTATGGGTGCACCAGGGTTAATGCATTTACATGTTCTACTCTGTATCTGGGCTTTTTCTTTTTTTTTTTTTTAATATTTTATTTATTCATTTTCAAGCAGAGATACAGAGAGAGAGAGAGAGAGAGAGAGAGAGAGAGAGAGAGAGAGAGCGCACCAGGGCCACAACCTTGTGGGTCTGGCTTATGTGGGTCCTGGGGAATTGAACCAGGGGCCTTAGGCACTGGAGGCAAGTGCCTTACCCGCTGAGCCATCTCTCCAGCCCGGCTTTTTCTTTTTTTGTTAAAAGTCCTTTAAAAAAAACAAAGCACTTTTTCTCACGGAGAGAGAGAGACCGAATGGGTGTGCCAGGGCCTCCAGCCAATGCGAGCAGACTCCAGATGCATGCACCACTTTGTGCATCTGGTACCACGTGGGTACTGGGGAATCAAACTCAGGTTGTTAGGTATTGCAAGCAAGTGCCTTAGCTGCTGAGCCATCTCCCCAGCCCTGGCCTTTTTTTTTTTTTTTACACTTAACAGCTTCCATAATTAATTACATTAAACCATGATAATTCCGTCCTCACTTTCCTCCTCAAATCCACCCTCCATCATCTCTCTTCCCGTTCTTAATTAGTCTCTTATTTTGATGTCATTATCTTTTCCTCTAATTATGAAGGTCTTGTGTAGGTAGTGTGAGACAATGCAAGGCCATGGATATTCAAGTCATTTCTAGAAGATTGCATTGTAAGCAATCTTACCCTTCCTTTGGCTCTTACATTATTTATTTATTTATTTTATTTTTTTTGGTTTTTTGAGTTAGGGGCTCACTCTAGCCCAGGCTGACCTGGAATTCACTATGTAGTCTCAGGGTGGCCTAGAACTCATGGTGATCCTCCTACCTCTGCCTCTCGAGTGTGGCTCTTACATTCTTTCTGCAACCTCTTCCGCAAAGGGCCCTGAACCTTGGAAGGTGTGATAGAGATGTCTCAGTGCTGAACACTTCATTGTCACTTCTCAGCACTATGATGACTTGAGTCAGTTCCTAGTCCTCTAACCAAAAGTAGCATTAATATATGGGTATACACATTTTCAAAAGTGCTTACAAGGCAGTTTGGTGTGGGCACAGTATATGTATTTAGCTAGATAATAGTAGGCATTACTCCCCTAGGGCTCATGATCTCTTTTCCCATCCCCTATAGGCTTTTGAGTACCAGGCACATATTCCCTCCCATGCAATAAGCTTCCAGTCCAATTAGAGAGTGGTTGGTTTCCCCATAACAAACATGCCATTATTGCACCTATTGGCACATTTGGCATAATTGTCCAATCTTAAGCTTGCAAGGTCCACTCCTGTTTGCCACCCTTGAGTACTTCTCTGTCCCATAGGGATTTGTGCAGGGATGACATCTCATACAGCCTAGGCTGGCCTTGAACTGATCCTCCCAAGTGGTGAGATTCCAAGCTTGAACCCTGGTTCAATGATACTGTGTGTGGACGTAGGTGCACATGTTTGTATGTGTGTGGGTGCTTATGTATCAAGGAATACCAGAGATCAACATCTTTCTTCCTCAATTGCTCTAACTGCTCTTTAACATTTTTTTTTAAAGGTTTTTCAAAGTAGGGTCTTGCTCTCACCCACTCACCCAGGCTGACGGGGAATTCATTATGTAGTCTCAGGGGATCCTCTTACCTCTGCCTCCCAAGTACTGGGATTAAGCTTTTTTTTTAATATTTTTGTTATTTGAGAGAGAGAGAGAGAGTGAGTTATATAGTGCAAACTCCAGGCACAAGTGCCACTTTGTGTGTCCAGCTTATGGATACTGAGGAATCAGACCTGGTTGTCAGACTTTGCAAACAAGTGCTTTTAGCCACTGAGCCATCTCTCTAGTTCTCAATAGAGCATTCTAAAAGATAAAGAAAATGATAGATAGCTATCCAGATGCTAATTTGTTAACCTAAGGCAGAGTACAGAACTAAGATGAGTGGCTGTAACAGTTGTGATCATTACTTGTAATTGTTGCCTGCTGTCTAGGTATTAAGTAGCCATGTCAAAAAGTAAATGATGAGTGGTGGTGTTAGTGTGGTCTGTGATGGACACCTGTAATTACCACTGAGGAAGCCAGAGGCAGGAGTAGAACTGAAACCCCAAAGTCACCCTGGGCAACATAGTGAAATCCTGCCTCAGAAAACCCAAAACCAGCAAAAGTTAGCTTGGGTGGTTTTGAGTAGGTAGTTTCATGATGGCTCTGACCAACTCTTGAGAACATCCCTGTAGGGCAATATGCAAAAAATTCTTGCTAATGAAATTCTGTATTTAGGCACTCCTTCCTGGTGCCCTGCCCTATGGTGAGATCCTTGCAGTCTGGCTAACCAACTAGGCAGGTGTGGCTTCTTACCTGATGATAAGCAGTGCTTCTTGGAATTGAGATAGACTAAATGCATACTGAGCCCAGTGTAGAGCTGTTAGCTAGCAGCATGCATGACATCAGGTACTATTAAGAGCTATACTTTATTTAGCACCTTAATAAAATTTAAGAGATGAGGATTCAGCTCAGTGGTAGCATGCAAAGCCCTGTGTTTGATCTCCAGCACTGAATACCCCTCACCCTAAATTATAAGCTTTATATAATAAATTATATTTAGTCCTATAATGTGTAAATTGTAGGCATTGAAGTGTTCCAGAACCTCCCAAATTCTGGTATTACAGGTGTGTGTCTGTCCATAGTCAACCACATGCCACATGCTGCTGGGATGAATCTCCAAACCAGGCAGTTATGGGAGGAAAGGATTGAACCTACGGATACAATGAAAGTTCCATAATGGGGAAAGAGGCTAGCCCCTTTCACAGGTTTAAGCAGAGATAGAAACCCATCACTAACACCACACACAACAAAACAGGCAGGGGGCAAGGCAAAGGGAGAGAGAGAAATTTCTTCTCCTTTATATAGCCTTAGGGTGGGGTCTTGCAACCCTATCCCAGATTTAATGGCTTCCTGAGTCTGGAATTTCCTTCCTGCACTGCCCACACAGGAAAGGATGTTTACTTCTCACTTCTTGAGTTTCCTTACATCTTGCCCCCTACTGAGAGGCTGCCTTCCTGGAAACATCCTCAGAGACCCACCCAAGACAATTAAAAAGGTCAAGTTGAAAACAAAACTTAACCATGGCAGTGTGTATTATCATGTCTGTTTCTTTTTTTTCCACCAAGGTAGGGTTTCATTCCAGCCTAGGCTGACTTGCCTTGAACTCTACTTTTGCCTCCCATGCATCACCTTGCTCAGCTTTTTTTCCCCTTTTTTTTTTTTTTTTTTTTTTTTGGTTTTTTGAGGTAGGGTCTCGCTCTAGCCCAGGCTGACCCGGAATTCACTATGTAGTCTCAGGGTGGCATTGAACTCATGGCAATCCTCATACCTCTGCCTCCCGAGTGCTGGGATTAAAGACGTGCGCCACCATGCCTGTTTTTTTCCCCTTTTAAGCCCCTTATGGTACTGAGGATTCAGTCTATGGTCTCATGATTGCTAGTCAGACAAGTGATTTACCACTGAGCTACATTTCCAGCTCCTTCGATTTTCTTTTTTTTTTTTCTGCCCCCAGTTCTGGGAAATGAACCCAGGTCTTTGAGCATGCTGGGCAAGCACTCTTAACTGAACATTCACCATAGATTTTCCTGCCTCCACCTCCAGGCTGGGGTTGTAAGTGGGATCATCTCAGGGTTTTGTGCATGCTAGGCAAGTGCCTTAGCAACTGAGCTATAGCCCAGCCCTCAAAATGACATTGTGATAACTTTTCTGGTCTGGCTATGTAGCTGTAAATGACCTTTGAATTCTGATTTCTGGTTAGATGGTTACAGGCAGGTGCTACCATCCCTGGCTGTGCCTTTTTCTCACAACTTTTTTTGGTGTGTGCAGATGTGCCAGAGAAGAATGCCCTCTACTGTTGCCTTCTTTTTCCTGAGCTTGGTTTTTTGTTAGACTGAATGCCTGGGCCATGGTGATGCCCTGGTCTCTGCCTGCCTCAGAAATGTATGGCCATACTGTTTTTCTTGAAGTAGGGTCTTACTCTGGCCCAGGTTGACATGAATCCCACTCTTGACTCCCCAGGCTTATCTCAAAACTCTTCAGAGCTCATTTGATATTTCAAACAATCTGACTATGGAAATGTTTTTAACCACTAGGTCATAGATCTCCATTCTGTCTATATGTGTTGAACACATATTTCTGCATTTAGATCATGTATGGAAGAGGGAACTGTAGGCCAAGTGACTACTGTATACAGTGTGCTATAGAAACTACCCATACCCTTTGTGCAGGACCCGAGGTCAAAGCCAGGGCCTGCACATGTTACTCGGTAACTGTTTCTCCTACTGGGCTGTATCCTGAGACTTAGGACATTTACTCGTGTATTGAGACAGCCTTGCTAAATTGCCCGGGCTGGCACTGGAACTTGGTGGTACTTGTGCCTCATCCTCCTGAGAAGCTGAAGTTGGAGGTATGTGCTACCATGCCTAGTTGAAAAGTGCAGTGTTCTTTATTTTGGGGGCAAGGTCTTAATCTAGGCCAGGCTAGCCTAGAACGCTTTGGCTCAGGTTGGCCTCTCAATGTCAATCTCCCTACCTCAGCCTCCAAGTGTTGAGATTATGTTACAGGTATGACCTGCCTGTCTGCCCAGTTACCTACAGTCCTAATTTGACACAAATGGGTGATTTTTTTTTTTTGTTTTGTTTCTGTGAATTAGTCTTTCATTGCCATTTTCTAGACAAGCTTAACTTCTAAATAGTTTTGTTTCATGTCTGAATTTTACTTTATGGAAAACTTGATAATGATCAATATGAGAATGTTTGAGAGATGAATTTTCATAAATGTCAATTTCCATTTCTCTACTATGCATTCCATTGGAGCAGTGGGGTATGGATGCCATCTGGTAATATTTACTAGCATGTGATCTGGTGGGTATGTACTCAGGTCAAATGTGCTACTGTTACTGAGTTGGGCACGGGTGGGTGGGTTCTGGTTTTTGTGTATCTGTGATTAGGACTGCTTGTATACACCATATCTATTTGTATGCCAGTGTTTAGTTATTTAAAACAATGCCATGTTTTCCCAGTAATAACTTTGTTCTTATTTTTGCTTTAAAACTGCTGCTCTGGCATTGGGAAGATTTGTTGAGTGACATTTTACTTGCCTCTTGTTGTGATTGATAAAAAGATTACATTTTAAGAAGAAAAAAGCCCCAGGATTTTAAAACTCTTGTACCCAGGGTCTGGGAATGTAGCTCATAGTTAAGATGTGCCTGCCAGATTTACCTTTAGAAATGTATGGGGATTTTATATTCTACTCCATTAGATATTTGTTTTACTTAAGCCCAAAGCATTATAAATTATTTTCTTTGAGTAACCTTCCACAGAATTGACATCCAGAGCCTCAGTAAATTACTTCATCAGTAATTGTGCACTGACAGATTTCTGTACTTCAGTGTTGCATGGGAGCTATGGCTGAATTAGTCTTTTTGAAGCTGATGGTTCACTGAAACAGTTATTTCTCTTAATTAGTTTTGATAGTCACTGTCCAGGGTTAGAGAAAAGTTAATACAAATATATATGGTAAATACGGTGCATGGTAAAGCCTTTCCAATAAATAGTGCTTGATTTTATTACATATACAGTTCCTAAGTGTATCTAAATCTTGGTATCATGTCTTAATCTAGCTCTTTTAACACCCTGTTTACCTTCAGGTGAGAAGCCATTTAAATGTGACCAGTGCAGTTACGTGGCCTCTAACCAGCATGAAGTAACCCGCCATGCAAGACAGGTTCACAATGGACCTAAACCTCTTAATTGCCCTCACTGTGACTACAAAACTGCAGACAGAAGCAACTTCAAAAAACATGTAGAGCTGCATGTTAACCCTCGGCAGTTCAATTGCCCTGTGTGTGACTATGCAGCTTCCAAAAAGTGTAACCTACAGTATCACTTCAAATCTAAGCACCCTACTTGTCCAAACAAAACAATGGATGTCTCCAAGGTGAAACTAAAGAAAACCAAAAAGCGGGAGGCTGACATGCCTGACAAGAATGTGAGCAGTGAAAAAACAGAAACTGAGCAGACAAAAATAAAGGGGGACGTGACTGGGAAGAAAAACGAGAAGCCTGTAAAGATGGAGAAGAAAGATGTTTCAAAAGAGAAAAGGCCCTGTAGCAGTATCTCAGTGGCCCAGGGGGCCAGAACCCGTAAGTCAGCAGCAGAGACGAAAGAGACAGAGGTGCTCCCAGGAAATGACGTCTCAGTGGTCCAGGGGGCCAGAACCCGCAAGTCAGCAGCAGAGACGAAAGAGACAGAGGTGCTCCCAGGAAATGACGTCTCAGTGGCCCAGGGGGCCAGAACCCGCAAGTCAGCAGCAGAGACGAAAGAGACAGAGGTGCTCCCAGGAAATGACGTCTCAGTGG
>PVHP010036534.1:0-17853 GCA_004024765.1 Zapus hudsonius | reverse complement strand
TATCGTGGAGGATCCAAATGGAACCCCGCAGAGAATGACAGGATGAACAAGGGGCCCACAGCCACAGCCATTAAATCAACACAGGATAAGCCAGTGAGACAGAAACCAATGATTTCGACACAAAGACCTCTAAGCTCACAACCTTAAAGCAGCCTTAATACTCATCCACCACGACTCAGGGAACTATGCGGAAGAGGGGTCGGAAAGATTGTAAGAGCCGTGGTGGAGGAGATTATCCAGAGGCACGGCCAGAAGAACCTGGCTGAATACTAGGCTATCCATGGTCCCCTGTCACAAGGACTGATCCAGACGACCCATGGAGGAGGTTATCCAGTGGAGGGGGGAGGGGAGGGCAGTGGGGAATTGGGGATAACAACTCATTGTTTGCCCACTAAATGTTGTAACTCATTATGGACAATAAATTAAAAAAAAACTAGCAAATAAAGTAAAATTTCTTACTGTAATGAGTTAGTTCAACAGAAAAAATTATTGAAAATCAATAATGCAGACTCCTCTAAATTTAGAAAAAGTGAAATTAATTAAAACAAGAAAAAATTGTCTAACATTGATAAGTCATACCATTGCAGTATGCTGTGTAGCACACATAAGGAATCAAAAAAATTGATGACATAAAATTCACTCAATTTCAAAAACATTAAAAATATAATGAAAATAGCCATCTGTTTCTTTTATGAAACAAACATAAAAACTGAAGTTTAGAGAACTGTCCTGGGCAGTCTTTTGGAAAACAGACATAAAAAGGAACCCTAAACAAGACTATTTTCACTTGTCATATACAGAATTGATACTCCCCACCATACTGCTCCAGTCAAAAAGTAAAATTCTGAGATACAATAGTTAGTAAAACTATACATTTATACATTTACTCACTGTCAGAATGAAGCTAATAATCAAATATAGTTTCAGTGGAATCTTACCAGGTGAAAATCGGATATCTGAAATAATATCTTTTCTGTGGTGAAAAGACACAAGGTCCTCAAGGGTATCTGCATTTGCCATTAAGAAGCTTCCATCATTGAGACCTACAGCTAGAGCCTTTCCATCTGGAGAAAAACAGCAACACCTTCCACCTGAAAGAGAAAGAAAGCATGTGCCAGCTAATTTTCTTTTATATTTCTTAAAAAAGTATATGCTTAAAGAACCTTTGATTTTTAAAAAGGATGCCTCTATTATGGCCTCAAATCAACATGTAAAGGTGCCAAGAGATATTGATGAAGCAAACTCTCTTCAAAACTTAACAAAAATGTGTACCGATTATCTTAAAAGAAATTACATTGATGAGAAAGAATGAGAGATTTTAACTAGCCAAAATGTCAGTGCCGCAAGTGGAGGACTGGGGGTGGGAGTTAGATTTTGCCAACATTCCTCACGTTTTTATATGTTGTGCTTGACCAGGGCCTTCTAGTCACCTGGGAAAATCTGCACAAATCAATTACTTGTGTAATTCAATCAACTGTGCTTTTTAAGGCTTTAAAAGAAAGACCAACTGTTTTGGCTTTTAATGTTTCATGCTCAAACTTTTATACTTTTTGAAGTATTTATTTTTGGCAATTTATTAATAGTTTAAAATATACACAGCTATATTTAGATTTTATACCCTATCTTTTACTCAATCACCAATATCTATGTATTTTGTACTTAAATATAGTAGTTAGCATCACTAATTTTACTTCAAATTGTTTTATTTACAAAAATCACATCTTAAAGTAAGAAAAAAAAGTGGCTGGAAGCAAAGAAAGACACCAGGAAATAGACTTATCTGCCCTAGCGTGGGTTTGAGATGGAGGGGAAAAATATATTTGAGAATTCACAAGCATAGGGTAGTTGATGGAGATGTTAGATGTGAATTTATGCTAATTATCTAACATATGCAATTACAGTTAAAAAACCTTTCAGTGAATCAGGGTGGTAGCACCCTACCCCCATACAAATCCCACAAGTACACAGAATCTCTATGAGAGCACACAGCTCACTGAATTCCCACGGGTTGAAGGAAGCCCAGCCACACACAAACCTGTAATCCAAATGTTAAAATCCAAAAGAAAACGGACTACTAAGAGAGCAGAAAAACAAACTAACTCATAATCCTCAAATGAAGCACAAATAGAGTCATGAATTTTGCCTACATCCTAATGCAAACATATTACCTCAGGAGGAACCACTGCTAGTAGTGGACAATGTTGCAGTATAAATGCAAGATCAAACCCCACAGATCCAACCCAGGAAGCACAGAAAATCTTAACCAGAATAATAAACAGTGGCCTAGATACATGCACAATGTTAACAAATTACAGAACTCCCGGGAATGAATGAATGAATGAATAAATAAATAAATAAATAAATAAATAAATAAATAAATAAATAAATGGGGGGAGACAGAGACATCGGAGTGAGCGAGTGAGCAAGTGCAAAAACCTGAACCATACTGTTTTTCAACAAGCACTCCAGAAGCAATTCTATTAGTATACAAAAAAATTGCAAAAAATATCAAGATATGATCACACTACTAGGCAGGGTGAGAGTGACAGTTTGCTCCAAGTGACAACACACTGTTAACAGAAAATTTAAGCACAAAAAGTAATAAATCTGACTAAAAATCACTCTGCTTTGAACCAATCCCACCACCCTGTCCTTGGGTCACTAGTTCTGACCAAAGAAGCTGAGAGAATTTCCAACAAACCTTTACTAAAAAATCAAAAGGCTGCATTTTGGGAAGAAAATGCTAAGAGAAAAAGTTACTTGCAAGAAAAAAGTGGATAAAGAAATATTCTAGGTGTAGATTTACCTTAGTAAATACTGATTGAATACAAGAATAAAAATAGTGTCAATTGAAGGGAATTGTGAGATGAAAAATAAAAAACAAAAATGCTCAAAATCAGTAACTAACTGAAAGACATGATGGTGCCCAGAATTCAAGTATTTTAGAGACCGTGGTTAACCTTCATATTTTCAGTTAAGTATATCTTTTAGTATATAACAGTAACACTAAAAGAAGAGAATTCTAAATTTCAAGTCTTGTCAATCAAATGAAAAAAATTAACTGAATTAGTTATAAATTCACACTACATAACTTCAACTTTGCCCTTATATGGCTAGCCAATCCATTCTATTAACTATGTCACATTTCTTACAGCAACTGTACCCAACTTTTCTAGCTAATTCTTCCTATAATATCTCCTTTCCATAACATTCCCTACCATTTTACTAATAAATTAAATGCTGTCTGTATATCTTCAATCTGTCCCAACATTAAGAGCTCTCTACATTAAGAACTTTCCTCCTACAAATGTATCCAGTTGTTTTATCCTAAAATAGACTTCACTCACCTACAAATTTCAAGATTGATTTTATATACATAGTGATTTCTTTTGTGTTAGTGCAATTAGTCTAGGCTGTCGACAAACCTGTGATTGTCCTGCCCAGCCTCTCAAGTACTGAGAGTATAGCATGCATCATCACTTAGCACTTGTCCCTTCCTCCTTCCCTCCTTCACTTCCTACCTTTTGTCTTCTTTCCTCTCTTTCTTTCTTTCCTTCTATTCCTTATCTATCACCTATTTAGTGTTTTCAAGGTAGGGTCTCACTCAGCTCTGGCTGATCTGGATCTCACTATATAATCTGAGACTGACCCCTAACTCATGATGCTCCTCCTACCTCTGCCTCCTGAGTGCTAGGATTAAAGGCGTGCGCCATCAAGTCTAGCTAGGCTCTCCTTTTTAAGCTAAAGCCTTCTTTCTAAATTTCCAGTTTGAATTATGTATCATCCATAATACTTCATGTATTCTTTCCACACACCACTGAATCTTCCTGAGTTTAGGCGTGGTTATAGGAAGTTCCATAGACTGCTTACTTTTCTTCATGCAGCACCATGACAAAGTAGACACTGAGTAAACATTTTAGAATATTTAAAGACTCTTATGTCCCTATGATTGCGTTCTTAGATCTGTTAATGCTAGGAACTTGTGGCAGCTTAATCTATGGTCAAGTCTGAGAACCTCTTACCCTTTTTCAGTTTCCGGACAGCCAACATACAATGACTAGGAGAGAGATCCCATATTCTTAAGGTTTTATCATCACTTACAGTAGCACAGATAGGCAGATAAGGATGTGTGGCCAAACCCCACACCTCTCCTTCCATGTGTCCCTAGAAAGAAAATACAGTTAAGATTAATTTAACCTAAAATATATGCATGAGAATGAGGAATTCTGCAGACGTGCTCACCAGTGGAACAGATGTAAAATACTGAATTCAATTTTGTAAAGTCTTGAAATGGTTTCAAGGAGATATGACAAATGAAGGAAAATTTATTTAAGAAATTCTGCTACAGTTTGGTCAAAACAGTGATGGTGTTTGCACTGAGATCCTCTCAACTCATCCACATGGACAGATATGACCAAGAATCCTGGCCTCCTGTCTTACTCCAAGTTGGAAGATCATCTTCCCAGGAGCGGAAGGATGTCAGTTTTCCATCCTGTCCCCAGCTGCCTGCTGGAGGCTAAATTCTTTTTTTAAAAAAATATTTTATTTATTCATTTTAAAGCAGTTAGTTACTGATTTTGAGCATTTTTGTTTTTATTTTTCCTCCCACAATTCCCTTCAATTGATCAAATGATTGGTTTAGTGTGTGACAAAATTTATGCCCAGGAAAATATTGATAGCAATAGAGTAAGCAGCTAACAATTAATAGAAATTAACATCTGGGTATGGTTGAGGCAAGAGACAAAGATAATACTTCCCAAATCATTTTATAAAGCCATATTAGCCTGAAACCCAAACCAGACACATCAGAGAAGAAAAGAAATATATACAGAGCAGCATCCTATGACTGCTACGGTCCCCTGTGAAGTATTAGCAAACTGAATTGAAAACATGTAAAAACAATTATATATGACAACAAAATGTAGGGTTGTCATACCAGAAAAATCAATTAATTTTATAATACTGTGTCATAATGAAATGGAAATCAGAAATCCATGGGTCATCTTGATAGACATGGGTAGGGGCTGGAGAGGTGGCTTAGCGATTAAAGACAGGAAAAGTGTGTGACAAATCCCTCTTCACCCATGATAAAAATATTCAACAAACTAAAAATTGAAAGCATAATTCCTCATCTGTAAGGGCATCTATAAAAAATCTGCAGTCAAACAGACATGGTAATATAGATTTATAACCCACACACTGCAGAAGCTGAGACAGGATAGCTACACACTGCAGGCCAGCCAGGGTATGTAGCAAGACCCTTTTGTGAGTTCAAGGCCCTCTATAAACTGTCAACTGAATGAACAAACAAACAAAACAATAAAATACCCACTATCTTGTCAATTCAAAGGCATACTATGTAAATGAAATTAATAACCTGGACTGGAGATATTTCTTAGTGGTTAGGGTACTTGCCTGAAATTAGTGAGCAAGATATCATAGTATATATTTTGTTATTTGCATACATTATCCCAATATATCAGGTACTAATAATAAAACATTAAAGTACATGCAGCCTTCTGCTCTCTGTGTACTCTTTGGACTCCAAAAAGAGTGAAGCAGAGGAAGGAAGAAATTTGTCTATATTAAGAAGAATTTTTTTTTAGGATGAAAGGCAAATGTAACTTTGGTGTTTCTATTTAGAATTGCACAAGGGCAATTTTTCATCAGGTTAGACCCCTACATAACTGTCTCTGTGTGTGAATGTGTCTTTGCACCCATGCACTCATGGTTGTGTTTTACTGTTTTATAGTTTTGACTTATTATTTTCAGGAAAACATTATACATTGAACAAATATATATGTGAAAATCGACAAATGGGCTGGGAGATTATGCAGTGGTTAAAGGCACTTGTCCACAAAGCCTGCTGGTCTGAGTTCAATTTTCCAGTACCCATGTAAAGCCAGATTCATAAAGTGGCACAGATATCTGGAGTTTGCAGTGGCAAGAGGCCCTGGCACACCCATATTCACTCACTCATTTTCTCTCTCGCAATAAAACATACTTTTAAAAATGTACAAGTATGGAAATATTAAGGATTGTGTGGCTAGAAACTAGTTTTTCATCGTTTGAGTTTACATTTCTGCCACACAAGTTTTTATTTCTGGATTGTAATTACTTTCTTACATGGATAAATGTTTTAAGTAATAAAACTATAGTATACATAGACTCATTTAAAATTTTTTTATGTTAGGCACTTAAGAAAAAATTACTTAACTGAAGAATTTCAGAGATAAAAAAACTTATATTTAAACATGCCTCAAATAAGTAAAGCTACATATGAAATAAATGGGTTGGGATCATTTATTGCTAGTTTTTCTTTCCATTGGCCTTATAATTTGTGATAGGAATTTACTTAAAATATTGGCAATTATTCTACATAAGATTATGCTTACTATTAGTGATTTATCTATAATTTTCTGTAACCATTAACAAGTATTTCCCCAATTAATATAGCATTATTGTTATCACTGTCAGTTTTGTCTCTTCTGTTCTGAGAGAGGGGAAAAAAAGGTACGCAAAGGAAAAAGGAATATTAGCATTTAAAAGTACCTGGACCAGAAGTGTTATTGGGCCACTTTTATCCACTTCTAGTATTTCACCATTCTTTGTGCCAACTAAAATATGACCATGTCCTAATGATATGGCACGTATTGATGGGTTATCTTCCAAGAGAAGACCTGAAATGTTAAGTGGAGATATTCATGTAGGTATGCAGTTAAATATAATTCAAGGATACATATTTTGCCATTGGTGCTATTTTAACAGTGAAAATAACATTATATTTTAAGAATTCTAGTAATGTGCTGAATTTTCAGTCAATTTTTAAATTTCAAAATAAACACATTTACATAGAATTCTATTCTATTACAGATTCCCCAACTATCATTCTATTTCTTTGCCTATTATATTAGAAACTCCTCATCTACCGCTTATCCCTGTTAAATCACTTCTGTGTAGAAATTTTAATTCAATGTAAGACATACATATTTCTTTGTCTCTCATGTACTAGGCAGACTTCAGTGATACATTAATGAGTATGCTAACAGGTCCAGCTCCTCCAACAGACCACAAGTGAGGAACATACAGAAAGGGAACTGAACCTTTTAGGGGAAGGTGAGTGTCAAGAAGTTATACTAGAAAACAAAAGTGAGATTTGAGAAATGAACATGTGTTTAGCTAAGTGGAGAGAAGGGGCAAGGCCTGGAGGTTAGGCAGAGCATGAAGAAATGCAATGAAAGGAAGGAAGGGCCTATGAGGCAGGAGAGGTGGGTCAGAAACACACCAACGTAAAAAATGCTCCTGGCTGGCAACAAGGATTCTCACATGGAAATTTTCTTCAGGAAACTAAAACATTAAGTATTACTAATAAGGTAACTGGTTGATAATTTGTCTCAGAAAACAGGTTTCTGAAAGGACCACAATGATTCTGGTATCAAGGTACGTGAGTTCTCCCATTACTAATGAATGATTATTTTTTTTCCTACAAAAGAAACATCAAGCTACCTTTAGATCCTGGGGCTAAAGCAGCTCTTTTTATAGCATAAGTCTTGAGACATCTTTCAAAGGAGTCATCCCAAAGAGCTACAACACCATCTTTTCCTCCAGTTACAAAGCCCTATGAAAAAGAAAGGTTCAAGTTAATAAAAATCAAAATATATTAAAGATAATAACCTTCTTTCTATTTAAAAATTCTGAAGAGTTTAGTCAAAAGCTAAAACAATCCCAGCACTCAGGAGGCACAGGTAGGAGGATCACCGTGAGTTTGAGGCCACCCTGAGACTACATAGTGAGTTCCAGGTCAGCAAGGGCTAGAGCGAGACCCTACTTTGAAAACCCTAAAAAAATTTTTTTTAATAACAAGAACACAAGAATATTATAAGTTTCAAAATACGAACGTATGTGTGTGTGTGTAGGCAAATATGTGTGCGTGTGTGTAAAGCAGTTTGCTAACTGGGCCATCTCTTGGCCCCTAAATATTCCTTTTCTATGACAGTGTTAAAAACAGTTTCTAAGTTGGAGCGATAAGATCTACCACTTTCTTTCAGTAAGTCACCCTTCTAGACTAGGTTTTCTACTTTACTCTTCTTAAAAAAGGGATAACAGTATTTCAGAGAATATGATTATATATGTCTGGTAGCAGACTCAGGCTGACCTTGAACTTGCTATGTAGCCAAGGATGACCTTGAACTTCTTATTCTCCTGCCTCCATCTCCTGAATGCTGGCTGGGGTTATAGACATGTACTTTGATGCACAGTTCAACACTTTTGTTTGTAAGCAACAGACTTATCTCAGATTGTGTTTAGGGTTTGAAGAAAGGATTCAAACAAGTTAAGATGACTCTGGTTCTGGCAAGTAAAATGACAAAGGCCTGTGCTCCTGAAGATGCTCAGGAATCCACAGTCTTACTTAGAACTGCTTTGGGGAAAAAATAAAGAAAAGAAAACCAAATTACTTTGGTTACTTACTTTTTCCAATGCATGCATGCTGAACACTGGTCCATCATGTGCTTTTACTGTTTTTACAAGAAAGATGTCTCTCCAGATGCACACATCTCCTGTGGATGTTCCAGAAAAAGCCATCTCTTCAGTCCATCCATACACTGCACACATCATTGTGTCATTTTTCCCCAGGGTGCCTATGTAGCCTTTTCTTCCAATCAATCCTCCCCCTGATTCATAATAAAAAATCACAAAAGCATCACTTTCAATATGTACAGTCATAAAGAAGTAAAATTTCTTTTCTTCCAGTGTTTGGTTAAGAAGACATGCACCAGTATAGAGAATTTAAAAATTCTAATCACAGCCAGGTGTGGTGATACATGCCTTTAATCCCAGCCCTTGGGAGGTAGAGGTAGGAGGATTGCTGTGAATTTGAGGCCACCCTGAGACTACAAGTCAGCCTGGGCTAGGGCAAGACCCTACCTCAAACCCCCCAAAAAAGTACCAATCAAGGCTAGAGAGATGGCTTAATGATTAAGGTGTTTGCCTGCAAAGCAGAAGAACCTGAGTTCGATTTCCCCAGTGCCCATATAAGCCAGATACACAAGGTGGCATATGTGTCTGAAGTTCCTTTGCAGTGGCTAGAGGCCCTAGAGTACCAATTCTCTATCTCTTTCTCTCTCTCTCTCATTCTCTCTCAAATAAATAAAAGAAAATCATAAAAGAATTTTTAAAAGTTCCAATCAGTAACTTGGATAACACCTTACATGGTAGAATTTAGGCTATAGCTTTTTAGACAAGTAAAAAACAAACTATACCAGTTTTGAACATTTTTGATAATGCTTCACAAAATTATTATTATAACCCATTTAAGGATATAAAAAGAATTCAAAAGGCCAACACAATGAACATCTGTATTTTCACTATTCAAAAACAATAAAACTGACAGGTCTTGTCAATTCTATTTCCCTTCCTCTTCCTCACTCTACTATTCTCAACATAATGTTGACTGTTCTCTGCATTTTTTTACACATGATTTATTATAATGTGTCATCACTATTTTTCACATTTTAAAATGTTCTAAAATATCACTTTTTATAAATCTTTTGCATCTTGCTTAAGTCACCAAGAATTTGTAAGATTCACAGGTCTATTTGTAGCTCTAGAAAACTAATTTTCATAACTATATATTTCATTAGATAAATGTATTCCATGGTTATTCACTTTCCTATTAATGAATTTTTAAGTCACCTGTAAGTTTTTGGTTGTTTTGTTTGTTTTGTTTTCCAAGGTAGGGTCTTGCTCTAGTCTAGGCTGACCCGGAATTCACTATGTAGTTTCAGGATGGCCTTGAACTCACAGTGATCTTCCTATCTCTTCCTCCCAGTGGTGGGATTAAAGGCAAGGGGGAGAGAGAATGGATATTCCAAGGCCTCTAATCACTACAAACTCCAGATACATGCACCACTTTGTGCATCTGACTTCATGTGGGTATTGGGGAATCAAACTTGGGTAATTAGGCTTTGCAGGCAAGCATCTTAACTACTGATCCATCTTTCCAGCCCTAAGTTATTGTTATTGAAAATAATGCTGGTTTTTATAGGGGATTCTTCTATATAAATACAAGAATTTCTCAAGGAACACCTATGCAAAGTGTGAAAGGAAAGACTTTAAATAAACACAGGTATTAATTCTTCTTTCCAAAGTTAATATACCAACTTGCACTTCTCCCAACAGTGAAAACAGTTCCTGTAGTTTCCAGTGTCAGGAACACTTAGTACTGTCAGACTTGAGAATGTGAAAATAACAAATGAATGTTTACTGTGGTTTTAACCTGCACATGTCTTCGTATTAATGAGTTTGAACACATCTTCCTATTTTCATGGACAGTCACTATTTAGTGATATATCTTCTGTACATTTTTGCAGCTGAACTCATTCATTCATTTAATTAAGAAACATGCATACCACACGCTATCCGGGTACTGGGAAGATGACGATGGAAAAGTAGGTAAGGCAGTAAAGCTCTGCTTTATGGATTCTATGGTGAGAGACATCCAATGAAATCAATTAAAGAAAACACAATCAGCTGATGACAGGTGCTCCAGAAAAGATAGAGGCTAAAATGAGACCAGCAGTAAGTAGGGTAACTAGGGATAAGCCAGTATAGACTGAGGGTTGGAAATAGCTAAGTTTTTGCCTAGCAAGCACAAGACCCTAGGTTCAATCCTCAGTATTGCAGCAGGAGAAAAAAAAAGAATGGAAGGAGACAAAAGAAAACAATGTTAGAATACTTCCAAAAGAAGCAACAAGCACCAAGGCCCAATGCAAGGATGTAACTGGAATCTTCGAGAACAACCACTGAGAACACAATGGAGCAGCAAAGAAAGCAAGAGAGACAGCACTGAGAGGGAGTCAAGAAAGTCAGAGGGCATGCTGCAGACCATGGTAAGGGTCTAACATTTACTTCACATAAGACAATAACGAGCTCTGCCATATAATCTATTAAAAGTTTCATTTTGACTTTGGGGTTGAGAAGAGACCGAAGGCGGGAAGGTTAAAGGATGAGGAGGCAGAGAGCAAAGGCCCAAACTAGGGCTGGGCTTTAACCTTCTAGCCCCACCCTTACATACCCCAAAATTTCTACAATCTCTCAAAACTGCCATTAGCTAGGAACCAAGTGTTCAAACACTGGAGCCTATGGCAGTATTCACACTGAGACCCTAACAGAGAGAAACTGGAGGAAAGAACTAAAAGTTTTTTTTGTTGTTGTTGTTTGTTTACTTAAGATGCAGAACTAGAGAGGGAAAATTGAACATCTACAAGAGAAAGGGAAGAAAAGCTGGAGTGATCGTTTTGAGTAGATAAGAAAACGAACAAAAAGCAGAGGGGCGGGGCTCCACCTAGAGCACTAGGTCAGCAAACAACCTACCACAGACAGATGCTCACCAGAGCAGGTTGGTATTGGAACCACAGAGAGTGAGCCTGCCTTCCAGATCTGCAGCTGCAACCTGTAGCCTCCCAAACTTGATCTTGTTACCAACTACACACTGGGGACCCTGGTAATGGTAATGGCAAGGCACTGAGGGCTGGAATCTCAGTCTAGTAGTTGACCCACTACTGGCTAGTTGTCCCAGTTCAGAAAGTTCACCTAATCAAGAAAGGGACACATTGGGATCTATAAGTCACTGAGACATATAACCTCAAAGTGAATCTGACTATGGTTTCCCTCCCTTCCCTGTCCTGGAAGGCCTATTCCCTGCATCAGGACAATCCGCAGAGTGAACTTTTCCACTTAATGGCGATTAGGCATTGTGGTGGTCTGAGCCAGGTGTCCCACACAAATGAATGTGTTCTGAATGTTCAATCCACAGCTGATGACAATTTGGGTATTGGAACCCTGTAAAGGTATGATGTTGGGGGCAGGCTTACTGGAGTTGTAGCCAGCTTCCCCTTGCCAATGTTTTGCACACCTTCTTGCTGCTGTTTGCGGTGCTGTGGTGGAGGTGCTGACCCCCCTCTGCTCATGCCATCATTTCCCCTGCTATCATGGAGTTTCCCCTTGAGTCCATAAGCCAAAATAAACCCATTCCTCCCATCAAGCTGCTTTGGTCAGGTTCTTTTCCATGTAGCAATGAGAAAGCTGACTGCAACAGGCATAAACACGATAATTAAAATAGGACAGTTTTCTTTCTTGTTCTTCAAGTACCTACACAATATGTGTATGTGTTTTATATATATATATATGTATATATATATATATATATGTTGAAGCAGGGTCTCACTCTAGCCCAGGCTGACCTGGAACTCACTCTGTAGCCCAGGCTGGCCTTTAACTCACAGTGATCCTCATACTGACTATGCCTCTTGAGTTCTGAGACTAAAGGTGTGCTAATAGTATTTTTTATTTTTAAATTAATATCTTTATTATGAATAATTATATACGTTGTATGAGCAAATCTTGTGATGGTGCCCCCATTTCCCTCCTCTCTGTCCCCTACCCACTGGGGTCCCTCCTTGGTGCATATACTGGATCTGTCCATAGGGTAGGGGGTTATGAAGTGTACCAGAGGTATCCAGTTTTAGTATTTTTATTTTTAAAAAATATTATTTTATTTATTTGATAGAGAGAAGAGAGAGAGAGAGACAGAGAGAGAGAGAGAGAGAGAGAGAGAGAGAGAGAGAGAGAGAGAGAGAGAGATAATATGGACATGTTAGGGCCTCCAGCCACTACAAGCTCCAGACACATGCACCTTGTGCATCAGGCTTTATGTGGGCACTGGGGAATTGAACTCTGATCCTTTTGCTTTGTAGGCAAACACCTTAACCGCTGAGCCATCTCTTCAGCCCTAGTATTTTTATTTTTAACTCATTTATCTTTACACATCACCCATTCTGCCTCCACCTGGTCTTGCTGATTTATCATTATGCATGCAGCTTTCAGTTATTTCCATGAGAAGCAATTCTTTTAAAAATATTTGTGTGTGTGTGTGTGTGTGTGTGTGTGTGTGTGTGCACATGGATGTGCCAGGGCCTCTTGTTAATGCACAGGAAAACCAGATACTTGCACCACTTTCTGCATCTGGTTTACTTGGTGGCCTTGGTAATTGAACCCAGGTTGGCAAGCTTTGCAAGCAAGTGCTTTTAACCGCTGAGGTATTTTCTCTTTTCAGCTCCCACCTCACCACTTAATGTTCCTGATTTGCCTATTGGCCTAAAGAATTTATTATATGACTATTTACAGAAAGAGTTTGGCTACTGCTGGTTTAGATAGCTGATTAGATTTTCTAATAGAGGGAGCACAATCATGTTCTCATTACACAAGGCCAAGTCACTACTGCATTAAAAACTTTATAGTGCTCCCTTGCCCTCAGCCCCCAGGGAATATAACTTAGGAAATACTAGTAATTCAGAACTGGGAATCTATAAAGTCTGGATCTGGGATGGGGTGACAAAAGTCACTTCCTTCAACTAACTGCCTAACACTATGCATTTAGAGGCTAGATAGCACTTAAATTAATAAGCCAGGTAATTATTTGCCTTTGGCCAGTGAACTCTAAAAGTGTGGAAGATTGAAATTCATACCAAACCCTTAAAATTTATCCAATTAATGCTTCAGTTCCAAGTCTACTAGATGTCTAATTAAACTTAAAAAAAGTTACTCAACTGTAAATTTTTTAGATTTTTTCAAAACATTTTGAGAGAGAAAGAGGCAGATAAAGAGAGAGAATATGGGTGTGCCAGGGCCTCCAGCCACTGCAAACAAACTCCAGACACATGGGCCCCCTTGTGTATCTGGCTTTACGTGGGTACTGGGGAATCTAACTAGGGTCCTTATGCTTTGTAGGCAAACACCTTAACTGCTGAGCCATCTCTCCAGCCCCAACTGCAAATATTTTTATCATAAGGCTTTTTATTTTCTTTGAATCTCTTATTTCAAACAAATTCATTTTTTCTCAAGTTAGAAATACTAAGTATTACTCAATGGCATTTGCAATTCCAAGTGACTAAGATGTCCAAAATAGGTTTGTTTAAATATATGGGAAAGAAATCACAAATGTGATTTTACTTTGTAAATGCATATATTATGATTTGAGGAGTCTTTGATGGAACATTTTACAAAATTTTATTTTTAGTTTTGACTATAGAACATGTCTAACAAAAGAAAGGCATCTGGACATCAATTTATTACTCTCATGTTAAATCCTTTTGCAAATATGGGTAATATATAAAGGTATCTTTGTTTAAAATGCACCTAGACAGCAGCATTACTTGAATAACAGATTTTAGGGGCTGGAGAGATGGCTCAGTGGTTAAAGGTGCTTGCTTGCAAAGCCTGACAGCCTGAGTTCGATTCTCCGGTCCCACATAAAGCAGCACATGTGTCGGGAGTTTGCAGTGGTAAGAAGCCCTGGTACGTTCATGCTCATTCTCATTCTCTGCCTCTTTCTGTCTCAATAATAAAATAAAATAAAATAAGACTTTTAAAAAATGACTCTTCTTTTTCTCTTTGTTTTCAGTGTTGGGGATGAACCCAGGGCCATGGGTATGTTAGGCATGCATTCTACCATTGACCACCCTTTATGAGCTTATTTTGTATAATTTCAGGTTTACAGAAAGATACAAAAATAACAGTATTCCTGTATACTCTTCCATCCAGTCTCCCCTATAACGTCAAGACTAATACCCAAATTTAAAAAATATTAATTGAATGCCAGACTTCAATTCCACAGGTTTTTCTATTAATATATCTCTTTGTTCTTGTTCTAGGACCAAGTCCAGCATACCACATTGTACTTAGATACATTATTTTTTCTTAGTTTTTATTTACTCTTGTGTGTGGTCATGCTAGAGTCTCTGTCTATGGCCACAAATGCACAATCATCTGACTTTCAGTGGGTGGCTAGGGAACTGAAACCAGTCTGACAAACTTTGCAAGCACACACCTTAAACCACTGAGCCATCTCCCCAGCCATCAATTTGTTTTAAAAGTAACAATTTCTTAAATTTCACAAGAGTAATAGAAACATTTACTTACCTGCTCTACGCCAAAATTTCATGTGTTTAATTCCAGCTGTAATTAGTTTATCAGGCACATAGGGGTTCATTTTTACAACAAAAATCTTATCTTTACTTCCTCTGAAATAAATCAAAATGTTTTAGCTCTCAAGATAAATCTATCCTATAACAAGTTTTGCCATACCTTATCTTTATTATACCATTTACTATTTGTTCCTTACCAGGTGTCTCTTATATTCAAGACATGAAATCATGCATTTGTGCATTTGTTTATTTACCATGGTTTTAATGTGTTAATTGTGTTCAAAAGATTCTCAGGCAGTAGGAACACTGAATGCTGAACTTTATCTAAATATGATACCTATGGTATTATACATAGGGAATGCTGGTTTTGACATAAATTAGCTAAAGAAATATTGAAGTAATACTTCATTACACTTTAACAGAGACTTTCTGATCTCAAAGTCTTTTTAAACTTGCATTTCTATATAATCTATAAAAAGCATTTATCTATATTTCTAAGTACAACAACATTCCACTTAAGGAAATCGAAAATGAAGCCTCTCATTTTGTTAACTATTTCCTCCTTCAGAGCTCAGGTGGTACAGATCACCTAGCATTCATGAAGTTCTAGGCTCAATCTCCAGCATACATAAATAGGGTGTGGTGACATTTAACTGTAATTCCAAGGGAGGGAGGCAAGCCAATTAAGTTCAAATCATCCTCAGCTACATAGTGAGCTCCAAGACAGCCTGGAATACATGAGACCCTGTCTCTAAATTAAATAAATAAATAAATACCATGCTGACTTTTTTGAAAAGTTAGAAGTGAATAAAATATTAGAAAAACAACCTATACTTTCTTTGTGATATAGATGCCTCTTTTCTACTTAAATATATATGAACATTTTATCATACTCTCCAATTGCTATGTAATAGCATAGAATATAGCTTCATTCTACTTATGGAGAAAACAGCAATTCTCAATGCCATATTATAGTTAGTTATATTCAAAAGTAGGGTCATAGAGCTAAACCTACAAAAGAAGCCATGAAACAATTATCCTTTACCTTAATTTTGTTCATGCAAAGGTAATAAATATAAATTGATTCCAAAATTATTTTAATTTTAAAAATGCAAATATAAAGTAATACTAGCCTTTTACCAAAGTGGTAACAGATTTTCCCCCTACCTGGCAATTGAAAGCTTTTCTCCTTTTTTCCAGTCCCATAACACAACTGTGTGGCTATCATCTATTCCAACTGAAGCCAAACGTCTCCCATCCGCTGTGAGTCAGAAAGACATATATATTAATCATTAAGATTCAGAAGATAAAACCATTCAACATATATTCTAAAGCCACATTTGAATAGTCTGTTGTCTTCTCCCCAGTGTCAGTGTACTGGAGGGCTGACCTTCAGGGTGGTGGAGCTTAGGTGCTAAAACCATTAAGAAGTGGGGCTCAGGGCAAGGCAGTTACATGCTCAGGGGCTGTGGCCTTAGAAGGAAATACTGCAGGTCTCTGAATGAGTGAGTTTCATCTTAATGGATTGTCATAAAATAAAGTTTGAGCCCCGAATCTCTTTAGGTTCCTGCCTCACCATGTGATCTCTCCCTTTTGTACTTATTCCCACCATGATATTATCTCTCATGTGACACAACCAAAAGAACTCTCACCACAAGCAGAGCCAATGGAACCACATGAAAATTTTCAGCTTCTGCAACTGAGTTAAATAAATCTGTTTGCTACAGCAACGGAAAATAGACTAATATGCTACAGAACTGTATTTAAAATTTGAAAAGGTAATGAATGATATATGTTGAGCATATATACATCCATTAAAAGAACCAGAATTTAGAGGCGAGTGAAGACAATGGTTTCTTGAATCATGTAAACAGCTAACAATACCTTGCCTGACCTCATATACTTTATGTATACATTAAGTTAAGATGGGAAAGGAAGGGAGAAAATGATAATTTTATGAAGTAATAGATATTCTAAATACCCTGAGCTGATTATTATGTGCTATATCAAAACAGGGCTGGGCTATGGCTCAATGGCAGAGTACATGCCCAGCATGTGTGAAACACTGGGGTTCATGTCTAGTATACACACGCACGCATGCACACATACACACACATACACACACACCACATTATATCCCATAAATATGCACAATCATTATAGGTCAATTAAAAACCAAAACAAAATTTGCAGAAAAAAAGAGAAGGAAAGAAAAATTTAAGGAAGGACAGAAAGAAAAGATTGACTTTAATTAAATTCACCAAAAGAACTGTGTCACTAGTACTGTTAATCAAATGAAACATGTGTAGATTACAACATACTGTTATTAAGATGGCTGCTTTTATGAAGGTCAATTATTGTAGCTGTTTCTTTTATCAAGTAACAAGTAGTGAATGTATCAGACAAGTCATTGCAGCAAATGACTGATGAGACATGCTGACAGATGTACGAGTGTTCACAGGTTGCAAGGTTCGTACTATAAGAGAATGTTTGCACTCTGCCTCACTCTGCAAACCTCAACTAGTCATTCAGTGCTACCAGTGATTTTTTTTATCACTGACTCAGCCTGTCGTACATGTTCTTGTTTCTTAACTATTAGTGTTCTTAAAAGTGCCACATACATGTTTCCCCAAAACCTCATTTATGGATAACTCGTGACTTCAAGCCAAAGAAACAAAAAGTACTAATTTAATGCTTTTAAAAATATTTATTTGAAGCTGGGCGTGGTGGTGCATGCCTTTAATCCCAGCACTTGGGAGGCAGAGGTAGGAGGATCACCATGAGTTCAAGGCCACCCTGAGACTACACAGTGAATTTCAGGTCAGCCTGGGTTAGAGTGAGACCCTACCTTGAAAAAACAAAAAAAAAA
>PVHP010036533.1:0-17983 GCA_004024765.1 Zapus hudsonius | reverse complement strand
TCCCTTCCCTTCCCTTCCCTTCCCTTCCCTTCCCTTCCCTTCCCTTCCCTTCCCTTCCCCTCCCTTTTCTCTTTCCTTTCCTTTTTAATGTTTTTTTTTAATTTCAGGTAAGGTTTTATTCTAGCCCAGGTTGACCTGGAATTTACTATATAGTCTCAGGGTGGCCTCAGACTCATGGTGATCTTCCTACCTCTGCCTCCCGAGTGCTGGGATCAAAGGCATGCGCCACCAAGCCCAGCTCCTTCTGTTCTTTTCTTTCTGTCTATCTCATGTAGCTGTTTCTTTTATCTAGAGATAATACAAAGTTGAAAATTTTTTATTTAATTTATTGGATACCATTTTATGTTTCTTGTTAATTGAAAAATCACTAAGCAGAATGGGTGTTTCACTCTATTTAACAAAGAGAACAATAACGAAATTTAAATTGAATTACTTTTAACTGATCTGGAATTCAGTTGATTTTTCTCCCTGTTTTTATACATGATGAATTCTTTCCTGGAGGGAAAAAGTTTTGTTGTCTTGATTTAAGAGTTTTAATTTGACACAGAACTTGATGTTATATAAAAGAAATTATATATATATATCCTTATGTAAAAGATACAATAACTTATTGCTCCTTTTAGCCAGTTACCATCTGTGTAAACTGAGGAAGCACAGATATTAGCATTGGGTTTTACTGACAAAAAAAAACTGAAAAAAGTAATTTGTTCCAGATAAGTTAGGGACTCCGAAATACACATCACATTTGAATACTCTAAATTATTCTAGTGATTTTTAAAAAAAATATTAAAAATATAACAAATATTATAAAAAATGTCATAATGAAAAGATTAGCTTAACAAGCTCACAACTATCACCCAGCATCTTTTTATCTCAATGTTTTTTAAGTTTGGGCCATATGTTTCTCATAGTTTGAAAGAATAGATGTTTCAAATATGTCTCAGAGAGTTGAAATTCCCTTGTAACCCCATTCCTGTATCAGTTGATCTATGTAGACACCCATATAATTGCCTTTTCTCTTGATTAGTTGAGGTGGTATCTTTGCTATCCCAGTTCAAATCCTTTATTTTTAAATTATATTTTTATCTCTTTCCATCCTATAAGGTATTTAATGGTACCCATAACTCCTATTTCTATCAGATTTTCAGAGTATTTTTCTCTGTCAAATTTTCCTGCTGACATAATAAGTTTTCTGTGTAGATGCTTCACTTCTTAGCAGTGCAAAAGCCTCAGAGTCTAGTTCCTGTAGGAGCTGGACATGTCTGAGGGAACCATCCATACTGTTGCATTTAGTAGTAGGTTTGTTTTACATTTTCATTATTGAATAATATTCAATTTGAAAATCCAGTGATTTGTTTGTACATTAGTTGATGAATATATTAGTTATTTTCACTTTGGAGCAACTATAAATATAGTTATTTTAACGGAGTTATAGCATTTTTTTACCTTTAAAATGACTTATATTAAAATCTTAGGATACAAAGATATTTGTGCAATTTTATTTTTCTTAGGATTAATTCCTGGACATAAGCCATTTCACTCAGGGACATGATACTCTTTGGAACGGTTATAACATCATATATTTTCATCAATGACATCATCACTTTATCAACATTCCCTTGCTTGACTTCTGAAGGGATTGCTTCTAAACTAGCCAAGCAGAGACAAGTCAGAAGTTTGGTGACTTCATTTGGCTTTGATTTCTGTGTCAACTCGGTTGGACTATGGATATCAGATGTTAAGTGAAGCATTTGTTAACATGTTGCTATTGAGGCGCTGTTCAGATGACATTGACATTCAGTTGACTTTTGGGGGGGTTTCAAAGTAAGGTCTTGATGTAGCACAAGCTGATCTGTAATTCCCAATGCAGTTCCAGGCTGGCCTCAAACTCATGGCAATCCTACCTCTGCCTCCCAGGTGCTGGGACTAAAGTTTGCACCACCATGCCCATCAGTAGTCAGCAAAGAAGATTAACCTCTACAATATGGATGAGAGTTAAATATCAGTGAGGGCCTTGAGTGGAGTAAGATGTGTCCAAAAGAAGGAATTCTGTTTCCAGGACAACATAGAAATCTGACCTGAGTTTCAAGCCTCAAGACTCAAGATTTAAGATTCAGCAAGTCTTAACCTCAATATCAGGCTATTGGTTTGGTCTGTTTATTGGACTTAACAGCTTCCATTATAATTGCATACATCAATTCTTTATTTGTAGAAAGAATCTCATCTGTCTTCTATGTATCATCTATTTATATATCATCTATGTTCTTTCTCCTTAGAAAACTTCATCACAGTGTCAAACTTACATATATTTTATGAAGCTTAACAATTCCATTTTTTTTTGTATTCTAACCATATCTTGAAAGTAAGAACAAATAGATCTTATATTGGGGGTCAACCACTTATTTTTTTTTTTTGCCTTGAATTTTAAGTGCCCAGAATTCATCTTTCTGCTTTAATGAGTTTTGTTTCCTTCTATAGAGATTTGTGTTCAGAATCTTCCATTATCTTTGTGACTCTTCTTTGAAAATTATTTAAGTTATCCATTCCTGTTTCAGTTTATTAAGCTGTAAGAATATATTTGAGAACCCGAGGACAAAGTTATTACATCATCATTTTCCGCTGAGAATAATTTACTTGAAAGGAAACTGGAAAAGTTGAATCTAACAAACTTGACATGTATAAGATGTATGTTCCATGGCAGTTCTAGAAGTAAGCATGCTTCATTGTGACTCAGCCCATAAAAACTATTTTTAATAGTAATTTTCACAAGAGGCCGGAAACTACTCAAAGGATTTTTAAAATGACATTTTATTACCAGGTTTATTGACTGAAAATGTCTGTGGTGTTTAATTCAAATTATTTTGGAGAAAATAGCATGGTTAATTAAATGAAGTTGATTCATATGAATAAGTATCAGAAACTATTACTGAGATAGCCTCTCTTGATATGTGACCAGCACAGGCCACAGGTGATAAGAGCTGGCTATATGCATCTTGATAAAAACAATATTATTTGGAAGAATGGGTGCTTAGAACAAAGGGCACATGTCTTATTCTAGGCTGGAGCCTTTATATAACTTTCACAACTCATTTTACAACTATTCTTCTTCATCTTCTCTCTTTTCCTCAATGCCATTCTCCCCATCAAGTTTTATAGGGAAATAATGGCAAACCAAGAGCTATTACAGTTTTTGCAAATGTAAGAACAAGACATGCAACCCTAAAAGCAACCCTAAACAAAAACCAATGGAAAATTTCTCTCAAGCAGAGTACAAATTTAGTGGGATGTCTAGGAGACATGGATTTATAAGGATACCCACACTCTCAGAGTCCATTGAGTAAATTAATGGTACAGTGAATACTACAAGGCTTCAGGTGTTGGAAAGATCACTAATGGCTTGAATAAGGACAGGCTTCATGATGGCATTGGTAGGCTGGGAAAAGAGGAAAAAGAAGACACTAAATTGGAAATAAATGCTGAAAAGGGCATTTTTGGATTGAGAAGGGAAGTGAAAGGTATGTTTCTTGAATTCATGGTAATAGTAGGTGTGCCAGTCTACAGATTATGTTGGAGTTGGTGTAACTACCCCTCCCAGGAAGCTTTTTACTCGGGGTGATGAGCACTGGAACACTGAAAGAGGAAACACATGCTACAGAGTCGGGAGAGAGCTCAGGCACAAGAGCTTTCATGCATCTAATCCACAATGGAGAGCAGACATGCACATTCCTTCTTATTCCAATAACCACACCTCACTTTAGTTTTGCTTTATTTCCTTCGGGAAAATATAAAATCTCTGTGCTGCAAATTCTCTGCCATGTTGGGCATTGTGGAGCACTATGCAAAGGCAATTGGTGTATAACTGTCTGCTTTTCTCCAATTCATATAGAAGTTTCTTTCCAAAGCTGGAAAAATAATGGGAGCCACATTTCCCCCCTTTTTCTCCCGAGGGAGTGTTTTACTTGAGTCTTTGGTTACATACCTTGTCTGCTTTCCTTTCAGTAGATATTTGAACGTCTTGGAGTGGAAGTTGTTTTGAGGATGTAAAAGATTTCTTGTCTCCAGTATTACTTTTAGCCAAAGGATAGGATAATCAAATAAATTAGTTATTAATAAGAATTCAACTTGGAATTGATCTCATTTAATCTCAGCAATAATGCTAAAACTATGTTCACTAACACTGTTCTTAACATTTTCAAGGCACTTAAGCAGTCAACGTGCCATCTGGATATGGATAAAATTAGAGTATGTGTTTCCTTTATCTATGTGCATGTTGGCTTCTCTGTTGTGAAATCATATGGTAATAGAAAGAACATCTTTTCTTGGGTTAGTTGCTTGGTATTACTGAAGACTACTCAGACTCGAAGGATTAGACAATATACTTCCATTTTTTTCCCTATATCACTGCTTTTCGTTCTCTGTCTGACATGATGTAAAGGCCTATAGGATTTGTACAGCCTTATTTATTTATTTATTTATTTATTTATTTATTTATTTATTTATTTATTTATGTATTATTTTTTTTAAGTAACCAGGTTGACTGAGGTTGTTCACTCTTATCCCAGGAATTTTCATAGTTGTTCAAAGACATTCAGATGTTCCTGGTGGAAAATATTATAACACTTTAATATTTTTAACTTGGCCTAAGAAGCAAACGTCTGAGGATGTCAGAGAACTTTGCCAATGTGTGCCTCTCTTTCCTCTACTACCCACCTCTCACGCCCAAATTACAGAGCTTTATTTAGACTTCTGCCTCTGTCCTCAAGAATTTCGTTTTATGTTAAAGCATAACAAAACACCAAAACACAGTTTTCACTGGCTTCATCAGCCCCTTTCATACATATTTTAGTTTCTACCTTTCTAAAAAGGAAAAAATACATTCCAAATGTGCCATAATTTGATTCAGTTTTTGTGTTTCTTAAGACTGATTTACAAGAGAATTTTTTCTGTTCAATTATTCAGTTTTCTTACTAATTTATTTATTGTAGGTCCTTTTCATAGTGCTTTTTTAAAAAGTAGATATAGAACTTTAATTTAAAAGAAAAAAACCACAGGGTAAGAACAACTATTGGTCAAGATACAGCTGGAATTACAATGACATATTAGATAAACAGTTTATGTATTGTTGGCAACATCTGCATGACTCTGTATCAGTGTTATGGTGTCTGCGTATTTCTCCAGAAGTTGGACTGAGTTAAATTCTAATATGTTATTGCACCTTTGTGACACCCATTTCTAATACATCACCCTTCTGACCTTTCTCTTAGATGTTAGATGGAGCGAGGAATGTTATTAGAATAGTCATATCTATTTATCTTATTTCTATAGGAAATTTAAAGCAGAGTGAATTAATTTCTCACTCCTCTGAAGAAGGGTTAGCCTTGGTTGATAGAAGTCTGTGCTCTGATTTATTTAAACTTTTCTTTTACTTCCTAGAGCACAATCATTAAGCATTTGAGGATAGTTCCACATGCAGAATTTGGGGGGATGTGGAGGCCCATCAAGAAGGAAGGCAGTAGGGTCTCTGTTTGAGGTTGCAGAGCAAAAGGGGAGAGGACAGGAGACAGACAGGAGCTTGGCAGAAGAGGTGTAGGCCTGTGTACTGCAGAGTCTTACTGGGACAATGGCTGAAAGTGGTTCTTGGTCCCAACATGGGTCACTGAGGACCCAGGTGGAACTTGCGGCCTATGTAGCCCATGTTCTATGGAAAAGGCTATAGTGTTGGGCCTCCAGGTGTTCCCAGAATGGCAGTGTCTGCCAGACCAGAAGTAAGAGGGAAGGACTGTGGCATCTTTGTAGAAGGTGACCTTGGTGGCTGTGAGAAGCAGAATGAATAATGGTTTCTCAAAGATGTCCATATCACAATCCCAGAGAATTCTGATCTATAGTATAATTATTGCGATGTATTAGAAATAGAAGAATAAGAATGGAAATTTTGGGGCCAGACAGATGGGTCCAGTGGTAAAGGCAAAGCCTAATGATCTGGGTTCCATTCCCCAGTATCCACATAAAGCCAGATGCACAAAGTGGTACATACATCTGGAGGTCGTTTGCAGTGGCTGGAGGCCCTGGTGCACCCATTCTCTCTTTTTCTCTCTTCTCTCTCTGCTTGCAAATAAAAATTTTTTTAAAGAATGGAAATTTGGATGGGGCCTGGAAAGATGATTTAGTTTGCCTACAAAGCCTAACAACCTGGGTTCGACTCCCAGGTACCCATGTAAAGCCAGATGCAGAAAGTGGTGCATGCATCTGGAGTTCATTTGCAGTGGCTGGAGGCCCTGGCATGCCCATTCTCTCTGTCTGTTTCTCTTCTCTCTATCTTTCTCTGCTTGCAAATAAATAAAAATAAAAATAAAGAATGGAAAGCCGGGTGTGGTGGCGCATGCCTTTAATCCCAGCACTTGCGAGGCAGAGATAGGAGGATTGCCGTGAGTTCAAGTCCAACCTGAGACTACACAGTGAATTCCAGGTCAGCCTGGACTAGAGCGAGACCCTACAAAAAAAATAAAGAATGGAAAGTTGGAGGTCTAGTTCTCTTTATCTGTTGATGTTGATAGATACCTAGCCCAGTTCCATCTTCTGGGCATTGTAAATAGTGAAGCTATAAACATGGCTGAGCATGTGGTATGTTGACTTAGAATCCTTTGCATATACACCCAAGAGTAGCAGAGCTGACTCATATGTTTTTCAGTGTTCTGAGGAAGCCCTGTCCTGATTTCCGTAGTGGCTACACAATTTTACACCAGCAGAGACTAAGTGCTTCTCTTTCCCTGTTTCCTCATCAGAATTAGTTGTCATTTGTTTTATGGATGATATTCATTCTGACTGGGGTGAGATGGAATCGCAAAGCAGTTTTACTTTGCATTTGTCTGATGCCTAAGGATGTGGGAAAATAGCTTTAAAATTCAGCAAGATTTTGTCAAGCTTTGGTCTAACGGATGACAGCTTTCTCCCATAACAAATGTTCCTAAAAGGCCTTATATAATTTTTTAAATTAAACAAATGATATGGGAAGCAAAAGATGGTCCTTTATGATGTCTCTGCCTCCTCTCCTGTGAAGACAATACAGTCGTCACAGGCAGCCACAAAGCCACCGAGTCTGCTGTCTCTTGTTGTCACATGGAGTCATTCTGGAGAATGCTCATCTCAGCAGATTCAGTTTCTGCAGTGAGAGTGACCTCTGTGCAGACAGTGTTAGATGCTTATTGTTGTCTTTTGCCAAACCTGCCTGGGCCTTTGCAGATGCCCAAGCTGTACTTCCCACTCTCACGTGACTGGTGGGATAACAGGATGTAGAAACGTGATGCAGAAGCTAAATTGTAGCGCATGTGAATCTCCATGGGTTCTTGTCACCTAGCAGGAGCAGTTGGGAAATATTAATTCATTTTCAAAGCAGGAGTCCTTTGCAAATGGTTGATGATTGGTCCACAGCTGATCCCTAGAGGTAATGGTATTCCAAGGAAGGTGAACTCAAGAGATTATGAACAGAGCTGACTCCAGATTTCTTTCTGTCCCTTCCCTTGCCCTGTGTGTTTGCTGGTTACCTGTGGTTTCAGGAATGAAGGGAACCCAACAGTCTAGGAAATTCATACAGATGTTTTAATTTTAAAATATGTATGTCATGGTTTGATACAGGTGTCCCCCACAAACAATTGAATGTGTTCTGATAGATAGATCCTCAGCTGATGGCAGTTTGGGTTTTACAACCTCGATGAAGCTGTGTTGTTGGGGGCGAGCTTATGGGGTTATAAGCCAGCTTCCCCTTGCCAGTGTTTGGCACACCTTCCTGCCGCTGTTTGCAGTGCCGTGGCAGAGGTGATGTCCAGCCCTCTGCTCATGCCATCGTTTTCCCTGCCAGGATGGAGTCTCCCCTCGAGTCCGTAAGCCAAATAAACCCATTCCGCTACAAGCCACTTTTGTTTGGGTTCTTTCTGTGCAGCAACTAGAAAGCTGACTGCAACAATGTATTTTAAATTTATAAGTAAAAAGGGATAGCAAGAAGAGAGATGGAGAGAATGGGCACACCAGAGCCTCCAGCCACTGCAAACAAACTCCCTATGCATGCACCACTTTGTGCATCTGTCTTTATATGGATATTGGGGAATTGAACCTGGATCATTAGGCTTTGCAGGCAAGTACCTTAACCTTAGCCAGCCCAGATATGCTTTTATGCATCAAACTTTCAGAATCCCACTCCTCATGATTCAATCAGTAAGAATTTACTTAGCAATGCTTTTATATCCATGCCCTTATCTTTACTTTTCGATTGAATGACCGATACATTGTCACTTAGCATTTCGTCCTTGCTGATCTGATTTCATGGTTCAATCCATTTTTTTTGTGTGTTCTGTGCAGCTATAGCATCATATTTGGCAGTGAACTAGAGATGGGAAAATAAAGCAGCTTGTTCCCTTTGATCCATCTTTCATTTACATCCTTGGCCATGATAGGGTGTGGGGTTCATCAGAGTAAGAACACATCACACTGCTAGGCGATGCAATCTGGGTTAAGAAAGACAAAAAGATTTTGTTTCCCGAAGACACCACAGTGGGAAATTAAAGGGTAGAGACAGAAATAGACCTAAGGATGATGCTTTCTTGATCTATGACAGAGATGGTGATGGTGACAATGTCTCTAGAAACCCACCATCTGGTGAGAGAGGTTTCCAAACTGACTTAGGGTTGGTTTTGTGTGAACTGAAACAACTTGAGTAAAATAGAAGTATGCAAACGTTTTATCCTTTTTTTGAGGTATCTGTATATGTATGCATATGTTTGCATGTTTACATGCATGTGCATGTGTATGTGTGCACAGGGTGGGAGCAGAGGTTGACATTGGTTGTCTCCCTCAACCTCATCTCTCCCTAAACCGAGATGCTCATCAATTTGACTAGACTACTAGCCAAATGAGCCCCAGCAATCCTGTCTCCACTGTCCCAGCGCTGCATCGAAGACACGTGCTACTGTGACCTCATTCTTGCCTGGCAAGCACTTTATTGGATGAGCCATCTCTCCAGCCCTGTCATGCAAGTATTTTCATCTTTATTATTATCTGTATTCTGAATCTGACAAGTTGCTAGCAAGACCCTGACCTTCTGATATGAGGCTGGGACCCTGTCTTCCTTTCTGGATGTGCAAGGGTGCTGCTTTAAGAAGCTATATCACCGAGAAAGAGCAGTGTCCCACATACGGGTCCACAGGAGAGTTATAGGATGTTACAGAGAAAAGCTGTTTCATGCTGTCATTAAAGAGCCCATGAAGTGAGCTCACAGTCCCTGCTCAATTTTGTCACCTTTCTCAAGACAACCCTCAGGGAAGTCATTGGGAACTGAGCCGAGAATGCTTTGGAAACAAAATTTATGAGAATGATGGTGGCATTTTGCTAAATTCCTAGGATGTCTAATGGAAACTTGAACAAAATTTTTCTTTTTCTTATTGCTGCGGTTGTCTCAGAGTATGAGCCTTTGAACTGTGATTAAGATGTGGCCCTTTTCAGCCACCAGTTTATTTGTCCTTTAGCCAAGACAGATGGTTCTTCTAGGAGATACTATCACACTACTTCAGTAAGGTCTCTAATTGATCTGTGACAATTTCAAGACAGAGAGGTCTGGAACAGCGTGTGTCTCACTGTTCATAACTCAGGAGCAATGGTGCCAGTGTAAAAGACCAACAGATTTTTCTTAACCTTATCACCAGCATCAGTACTAATAAAAGTCCTATGTTTTATTTTATAGAAGAAACATTCATCTTCACATTTATATGTAAAATCTTTCTTCCAGAACCTCCAATGCAATTTTTACTAGTCACATTCATGAATGGCTCATGATATTTCTAAGGGCTCTTTTAATTCACAAACTACCTAGTTCAGTTTGCCAGGGGAAGATTATAAATCCCCAGTAGGGTGAGCAAAGGATTATAAAAATAAATGTCTAGAGTCCCTGTTCTCCGTCTTGAGGTTTGGACTCACCTTGAAGTGCTCATAACGACTTTTGGGTCCTTCTTGTTTGCCTGTATTTATAATTAGGTAGATAATTCCCACCATGCACAGCTTCTTTGACAATAAAGAGTCTATTAGTAGCCATTTAAGTAATATTTTTATTTATTTGCAAGCAGAGAAAAATAGAGAGAAGTGAGACAGGGAGAGAATAGGCATGCCAGCCAGGGCTTACAGCCACTGCAAATGAACTCCAGATGCATGCCCACTTTTGTGCATATGGCTTTATGTGAGTACTGGGGAATTGATCCTGGATCATCAGGCTTTTCAGGCAAGTGCTTAACTGCTGATTCATCTCTCCATCCCCCTTTTAATTGCTTTTTATACATCAGGCAACAAAGGTAACTCAGCGGCTCCCTGTTTATTGAGTCAACATCAGAAGAACAGGGAAGAAGAGCTCTAGATTTTGAGGATGGGGTCAGCAAAAACAAAGAAAATTCCATAATGGAACATATTACTTTGTATATTGATTAAAAACAAAACTGTATAATAATACTAATTAACAATGAATACTGATGTATAATAATTTGGTAATGGCTACACAATACATAAAAGATATATTTTGTGAACTCCATAATATAAAACAAAGGTGAGTTATAGTCTATATTTTACATGTAGTTGAAGTGAGGTTGTTAAACTGATATGCCTATAAAAATATCAGGCAAAGTGTTCAAAACCACTTGCATATATTTGATTTTCAGTGGCATAGTTAACTATGTGGCACAAAATACTAGGAGAGCTAAACAGGCTGGCTTTGATTTTATATGATAGACAAGTTATCTGAAGAATAAGACCTGAGAAAGAATGCAAAAATGCTCATGCAAATTTATTTAAAATAGCTAAACTGAAAGAAATGCAAGAGAAACAACAGTGGGCCAGGAAAAATGAAAAAGAATAATTCCAGACAGACAAATGAACATTGGAGATGGAGTCTGCCTGTGGTGTCTGTCGTGACAGGTCACATCTCTGTACAGGAGCACACAGACTCAGTAGATAAAGGGTAGAGTTCAGGTCGGAGACCCTTGATTGAAGCTTGTTCACTTCTTCTAAGTGTGCACAAAAAGCCCCACCTCACAAAGGCGAGTGGTAGAGATATTGCCTGTTTATCACTTCGTTCTGAGTTGAGTCAGGAAAATGCATCTCTCTAGAAAAATCCCACAATCATATGAGTCTGGGATGGAAAATGATATTCTCTGTGGGACTTGAGAAAAATGCCAACTTATCCCTGAAGTAGTTGTTTCTGTGGGTACCCAGGTAGAAGGAAACCCAAATCTCTCTGGAGGGATACACTTTAAAACAAGACTTCAGAGAACTCCTATGGATGCATTTTTGAAGAATATGCATACAAGTTTTTTTGTTTTTGATGTGTGCATGAGAACCACACTGCTATAAAGACGAACTAGCAGAAGCAACACAGAGAATCAAACTTTCAGAAAAGTAGAGATTTTGGGAAATTCCAATACTAAAAAACAAATAAACAAAAAATAAAACAACCCAAAGATCATGTTACCTTATGGCTGAAGGACATAAAGGAGTAAAAAGCAGCTAAAGGAACCTACATTACTGAAAATAATCAGGGGGATGTTTGAAAAGGAACCAAAATAGAAATTTAAGAAATACAAATATAATAACTGAAATTAAAACTCCGTGAATGTCACTGGCAGGGTAGAGATAATCAAAGAAAGTGAACTCAATGGCATCTAATTGTTCAGAATGCAAACAGGGAAAAAAAGATGGAAACGATTATAGGGGCCTTAAGCAGACTTTGGTATCCTATTGATGATATCTAATGTGTCCAACTGGGCTAACAAGACAGAGAGCCAGCCCAGGTGGCATCTGCCTATAATCCCAACTACTGAGTAGGCTGAGGATTGTGAGGTCAAGAGCTCTCTAGGGTACAAGGTGCGGTCAAGCCAGCCTGGGCAACTTAGTAAGCCTCTGTTTCAAAAGTAAAAAGTAAAAAGAAGGCTGGGAATATAGGATGTGTAAGGGCCTATGTTCAGTCCTCACTTCAGAATGACAGAAAATCAAATAAAAATAAAATATAGAACTAAGAGGTTATTGGATAATAATTTTTAAGTCAAAAGGGTGATGGGAACAATCTATATCTTTTGGGATTTTTTGGAGAAGATTCTAAAAATATTGGTTTACTATATTATATCAAGTATGTGTATAACCATTTTCGAAGAATGAAAGTAAAGATTTTGGACTCTGACTAAGAATCCAGAAATTGCATTACAATATAGAATAAAGTTGAATTAATGCTACAAAAGCAAGAAGAAGGAAGTGAACAAATAATAAATGAAAAACAGGGCAAAGAAGATGCACAAAAGCTATATTAATTACATAAATGTATATTAGGCAAATCCCTTAATTGATATATAGATATTTTCCAAAAGAATTCCCAATTTGCATTTAACAAGAGATGATGTTTTCTGTCATTGATTAGGATCCCTCCAAGAGTAAAAGTATGAAAAAGATAGTCCAGGTAATGAAAAATGAAATAGTTGATATTGGTATATTAACTAGAAAAGGTGGATTTCGATGGAAAAAGCATTACTAGAAATAATGATGTTATTACATGTTAATAGATGTTTAAGATTTTCAGGACGTCATTGTGTGGTGGCTTGAACCAGGCATTCTCCATAAATTTATGTTTTCTGAATGTTTGCTTCCCAGCTGGTGGCCATTTGGGAGGTGGAGACTTGCTGGAAGAGGTGTGTTGCTGGGGTTGGACCTTACAGGTTATTAGCCCTTAGCTAATTAGTTAGTGTTGTAGTCAGCTTTCTAGTTGCTGTGCAGAAAGAACCCAAACAAAAGTGGCTTATGGAGGAATGGGTTTATTTGGCTTACGGACTCGAGGGGAGACTCCATCCTGGCAGGGAAAACGATGGCATGAGCAGAGGGGTGGACATCACCTCTGCCACAGCACTGGAAACAGCGGCAGGAAGGTGTGCCAAATACTGGCAAGGGGGAGCTGGCTTATAACCCCCATAATCCCGCCCCAACAACACAGCTCTAGTGAGGTTCTAATTCCCGAATTGCCATCAGCTGAGGATCGATCTATCAGAACACATTCATTTGTTTGTGGGGGACACCTGGATCAAACCATGACAGTTAGGGAGCTCTATTTTCTACCTGATGTTTACAAAGAGGTGATGTCCAACCTCTGCTCTACAGTCTTTACAATCTTTTCCCTGACACAACAGATCCTTTCCTTCCATCAGCTGCTTCTGGTTGGTGTTTGTCTCAGCAATGTGAAGGTAATCTCTGATTTAGACGTACCTAATAGCTTCAAAGACATACAAATCAAACACTCAACCAAGATGAGAGTTGAAAATAACAAATGAGGTACTGTGATGGGAAGAATTAATTTACCTCTCTCAGCATCTGATAAGTCAAGTGATGCAATTCAATAATGATACAGAAAAATGTAAAAATATAGTCAACTATTTTTATCTAAATAACCATCTTTTGAACACAGTTCCAAGAAACTGGAGCTCTATCTGCTGTCTGTCTGCTTGTTTTCCTATCATCTATCTATAATCTATCATCATCTATTTATCTATCATCTATGTATATATCTATGTATCTATCATCTGCATATCTATTTATCAATCTATTATCTATCATCATCTATCTATAATTTTTCATATCTCATGAATGACCCTAAGTGAACATACTATAGACTACAAAAGACGTTTCAGAATATTTTAACAATAGTGGCTCAGATCTCATTTTAGAAGAACCTAAAAAAAAATCTCTCATACGATGTCACCAAAGAGCAAAGCTCTTTATATGATTGTTCCAATTTCTTAATACTTAGTTCTGTTAAGTAGAGGAGCGTAGTCCAATTTCTCTTTGAAGACAGTGTGAAATGTTAGGTAAAATTGAACAATTGATTTGTACAAAAATGAGGAAAAAATGGTAGCTAGTGTCTTCACTGAGATCTAACAATGCTAGAAATGTCTGGAGTTCCTGCTGCAAGAAAGACACTTTGAAATTCTGCAACACTTGTGCTGCGCAATAGAAAACGCGCACTAACGTGCACTCATTCTATTCATGGACCCGAATATATCTTTTGTTTCTGTGTCTCTGCTTATGTATTTTCTGATGCCCACCATGGTAAAGAGCTAACTAGATAAGCTGACCAAAAAATGCCTGAAATCTCACAAAATATTTTAAAAAGAGTGATCATTGAATGTATCTTATAAAATAAATTACTATTGGCTAAAAGTATTAACATATACTTTTTAATGTAGCCTCTGTTTTCACCGGCTTGAAAGGAATTACATTTGGCAACCAGCATTATGCCTTTGTATTGACTGCTCTGCTGATCTAAGGCTTTCTAATCTTTTAACAATTAATATCTTTATTATGAATAAGTATATACATTGTTTGAGCAAATCTTGTGAAGGTTTCCTCCTCTCTGTCCCCTACCCACTGGGGTCCCTCCTCGGTGTGCATAATGGATCTGTCCACAGGGTAGAAGGTATGAACTGCACCAGAGGTATCCAGTTTTTCTTTTTTTTTTCTTTCCCCTTTGTGCCTTGTTGCTGAAGGTGGCAATGTTTCTGGATATTCTCCTCCACCATGACTCTTACATTCTTTCTGCCCCCTCTTCCACTTAGTTCCCTGAGTCATGGTGGGTGAGTTTTAAGTCTGCTTTATTGTTGAGAACTTGTCTCTGGACTTCTGCTTTGGGTTGTGTTGGGTATGGTTGGTGTCTGTCTCCATTGACCTTTCATGGGTTATCTGACTTGCTGTGGTGCTTGGTCTCCAGTTTGTCTTGTCACTTTCTCATAGGCTTCATTTGGGCCCTGTGTGGAGGCTAGGGGTGGTTCATCTCCTGTCAGGATGTCAGCCATCATCCAGTGTCTTGTTGGTGGAATTAGGTTGTCCCTGGCTCTCTCACTGTCTCCCGAAAAATACAAACCTAATCTATTGGAGAGTGAGATCAATATATGTTAAATGAGATAAGCATTGCTATTTTGGCAAGATTCTAGTAGGTATAGCCTTTCTATAGCTCTTTGGTAATGGGAATTTCCCCTAGGAGCCCAAGATCTTGTCCCCATAGGTCCCAGTTCCCGTTAAGGGTTCCTTGTCACTGAGCACATCTCTTAGCTAATCATTGAGCCATTGATTACCCTCCTTGGTTTAGTGCCACTATTGCACAGATGAGCACTTCTTGACTTGCTGGTCTCTTCCATATAGCATTGTGTTCAGCATTCTCGTGACAACCATTTGTATTGTATATCAGTGGTCTCTGATTTCTCCAAATATCATTGACCAATTTCCCCTGGCAGCTCATGCCACACCTTCCAGTGCTATACATGCTACCATCTGGGAGCTGGGTACCATTCTGGATCTAATGGGATCTCATAGGGTCTTATCTTAGGCCTGGGGCAGGTATTCAAGAGCTTTGACAAAAATGTCACAAAACATTTGGGGACTTCTGGGTCTCTTTGATCAACAATTCAGTGTTAAAGGAACCAATAACTAGGACAGGGAGATGCAGGCCTGAGCAATTATTCTTGAGTTTAGACTTCCTCCCATTCTATTGACGGCCCCTCGTACCAAGCTTCCTCAGGAGCTTACTGTATGAAAGCTAGGGTTTTATGGCTTCAATTCATTATTAGTTTAGTTTACTGTATGAGTCCCCTCACCCTCCCATTCCTCCTCTCTGATTCTTCCCATACCCTTTTATAGTCCCTCTGTTCACTGGCAGGTTTTCTTAATGTTCTGGCTTTACATGGTTAGGAACCACATCTGAGGGAGAATATGCGGCACTTGTCTCTCTGCTCTTGTGTGATGTCACTAAGAATGATCTGCTCCAAGTCCATCCATTTTTCCTTAAATGTCACTTTTCCTTTCAGCTACATAGAATTCCATAGTGTAAATGCACCTCAACTTAATATCCATTTGTCCAGTGATGGGCAATTGGGTTGATTCCAATTCTTAGCTGTTATGAATTGAGCTGCTATAAACATGGTTGAGCAAATGTCTCTCTCTGTGCTTCAGCAAGGAAACTCGGAGGTAGATGCCCAGTAGAGGGATAGTTAGGTCCGCTGGTAGCTCTATATCCATCCTGTTCAGGAGCCTCCACACTGCTTTCCATAGTGGTTATACAAATTTGCATTCCCACCAGCAGTGAATGAGGGTCCCTTTTTCCCCCACATCCTCGCCAGCATCTATTGTTGGTAGATTTTTTTAATGATTGCCATTCTGACTGGAGTAAGGTGGAATCTCATTGTTGTTTTGATTTGCATTTCCCTGGTGATTAATGACATTGAAAATTTTCTTAAATTGGAGTTGGCCATTTGTATTTATTCCTCTGTGAATTCCCTGTTGAGAACAGTTCAAGGTTCTCTAATCTTACCACCTTGGGACTTGTGTTTGCGTTAGGCATTATATATTTGTGACTATCATAGATGTACTTTTCAAATTCTTATATTATATATGGAAAATTTTTTTCCAGTCCTGGGGATCAAACACAGGCCTTTGTATGTACTAGCAAGGCCTCTATCAATTAGATCCATCAGCCCTATATAAAGATTTTTAATTGTCAGAAAAATTTCAAAAACATTAATATAGATACGAAATATAAAAATTAGATTCTTGTAAAATTACTTTCTCTAGTCCATAATTCTTTAGCTTCAAACAAAAATTTTGTTGAGTTTTTGGCATAAATTGTCCCATGAGTATGACATATTCAAACATTTTTTCATTAAGAATTTGGAACATTAAAGAGTTATCCTATCAGAAATCAGCTAACCAAAGTAATGCTATCACCTCAGTAGAAATATAGACATAAAGGAAATTGATTAAGAACTAGAATTTTAAAAATCAGAGAAAGAATTTCAAAGATGCATTTAGGAAAATGTTAAAGAAATTTCCACTCTTATAGTTCAGTATCTAGCATTATCTTTCTTTGTATAAGGCTTATTAGGAAAGATAAGACAGTTTTTATGGTTATACAAGAAGTAACCACGTGTAAAATTGGAGTTTATAAGAACAGCAAGACTCAGGATGGGGAGTTCACCTTGGAGAAGTTAGGACACTCCATGATGAGGAGGTTATCCAAAGGCAGGGAGGCAGGTGGTGACAAAAGCAGATGAAGTTCAGAGGACTAAATGAGAATGGAATGTTGATATGACATAGGAGTCACTTTATATTCATTTATTCTTGGAGTGTTTCTGTTAAAAATACGCTCTTTGAAAGGTGAGTTACTTCTAAATACATTGGGTTTTATGCACGATGTATTAATTTCATGCAAGTTGGGCCATCGCAGGCAGGTGCAAGGGTTTCATAGGGATATTTATGTCACTCATTTAATTCCTCTTTTTCAATGCGGGGAAGTCGAGGTAGACGATTTCTCATTAATCTGGTAACCCTTAGAAAGCCATTATATTTATTCAGATTTATATATATATATATGTATATATATATAAATATAAATAGCAGTGAAAGACAGAGAATATGGGTGTGCCAGGGCCTCCAGCCACTGCAAACGAACTCCAGATGTGTGCACCACTTTGTGCATCTGGCTTTATGTGGGCACTGGGGAATCAAACTCGGGTCATTAGGTTTTGCAGGTGAGTGCCTTAACCACTGAGCAATCTCTCCAGCCTAATTCAGGGTTTTTGGTGAAGGAAAAATGGTAGTGGCTACTAGGTAATTTCCCAACATGCTTCAGAGATGCAGTAACTGGAGGGCAATTGGAAGATGAAAAAGAAGCACTGATGAATGAAATGTCACCCTAGTGATCAGTAAGCATTGCTGTTCCTCTCAAGGGTCTATTTTTTATCTGAGCAAGAGCTGATTTATCATAGGAAACATGCCTCCGAACCAACACAGAACAAAAATATTCTTTGTTGCTTTTTTTAATCTAAAGAAATTGTAAAGGTAAACCATCTTTTTAATGGATTTTTTGAGACAGGGGCTCATTATATAATCCAGGCTGCTTTTGAACTTACCATATAAACATGTGTTT
>PVHP010036532.1:0-17848 GCA_004024765.1 Zapus hudsonius | reverse complement strand
GGCCAGGAAGACCGGGATGAGTACTAAGATATACAGGATCCCTTGCCACAAGGACTAATACAGACAGCCCACGAAGGAGGATATACAACTGATCAGGGATGGGGAGGGGGGGAATTGGGGAATTCGGGATAACAACGCATGGTTTGCCCACTAAATAATGTAACTCATTATGGACAATAAATATATATTAAAAAAAAAAGTTTTAGAAGAGACGGTCTCATTCTGCATCCAACACTTTGATCTCAACTACATCCTCAACTCTTTTTTTAAATATTTTATTTATTCATTTTCAAGCAGTGAGCTACACAGAGAGAGAGAGAGAGAGGGATGGAGGGAGAGAGAGAAAGAAAGAGAGAGAGAGAGAGAGAGAGAGAGAGAGAGAGAGAGAGAGAACCAGGGCCACCACCTTGTGGGTCTGGCTTATGTGGGTACTGGGGAATTGAACCCAGGGCCTTAGACATTGGAGGCAAGTGCCTTAACCGCTTAGCCATCTCTCCAGCCCCAACCTCAACTCTTGAAATCATGAGCTGTTACTATGGCAACTGCTAAAGAGGTCTGGGTGTGGCTATGGTGGGTATGGACATGGCTGCTTGCCACTCTTATTATTTTGGAAGATCTTGGTTGTCTGGCTTCCACTGAGTCCTGCATGAAACTCAGGATGGTCAACTAATTTGCCTGTTGCTGATTTTTTCATCATTGCCTCTCTCAGATTCAGTAATGAGCTTTGAATCCTGGGGTACAATGACAGATCTACAAATGTCAACCTTGTAGAGTTGACTCGAGAAACACCATTTGGGCAAGCAATTTTAACATGGGGAAGTTAATATTTTGAACAAACAATTCTCCTTTTGAATACATATTTCAAAATGTTCATGTGGGACATGACAAAAATCATTTCACATTAAATTTGCTTAGGACCTTTTAAGTGTCATAATTATTCTTTCTATGCTCTCATCAATGGGCTTTTCAGGTGTGCATGTGAGTTTCTGGATGCTGCTACCTGCAATCTCTCTGCATGTTCTGTGAAAAGCTCCAGATGATGGTGATGCTTGTACTTCCCTACAGAGCCATGAGGGGAGGGAGAATGCCCAGCAAGTCGTTTTTATCTTCCTTTTCCTTTATTTTTTAGTCTGTGTTTGTTTTATTATGTTTTTTTCATACTAAACTGTGGATATATATGTATATATATATATATATATATATATATATATATATATATATATATATATATATATATATATATATATATATATATATATATATATATATATATATATATATATATATATATATATATATATATATATATATGGAGCTGCAGCTACTCTTACCTGTCTCCTATCCTCACAGTGGGATCTGTATGCTTAATTATTGCACCATTTAGCACTGTGTACTCAAAGCCCTGCTGTCTTTTGCTGTTACTATGCAGGAAACAACTATGTTGTGTTGATAGATGCTGTGTTCTTAATGGATTTCTTCCCTTTGTGACTGCCATTTAGGCCCCACTTAAATGACAATTGAGGAACTCAGAAGGCCTTCAGAAGCACACAGCCATTGGTAGGCTAGCTGTCATTCTCATTGCCAGAATTCTGCCTCTGCATTCAGATGCAGAGTTCCCAATATCCCCATTCTGGGTGTTCAAAGAGATACTTGTCATACTTTATTCCTGTTCCTTAAGTCGTTTACAAAGGACTTTCTGACACACAAATTAGTTTTACTCTCTTGATAATCATTTTAACCATATTTGTGTTCCTAATTCTGTCATTCTCTTTTAAGGGGACCCTTCCTAGGTTATGGCACATATAGGTTTGCATTCTTTTCTTTTTCTTTACTATCAAAAGTAACCTGTTCTTCATTGCTCTATGTATCCATTGATCCATTGTTTGTCTTCTCTAGGTGAGGGGGAGTTAGGTAACCAGTCAGGAGAGAGGGCTCAAAGAGGGAACACCATGAGGGTCTGCTTCAGGAGAACCAGAGTTCAGCATCTGATCCAGACATCCAATCAGCTCTATTGCCCTCTACTCCAGAGCCAGCCTTTTGCCCAGAAAAATCCAGCTGTCTTTCAGGCTCACCTGAGCTTGAAGGTAAAGGCTACCACAGTAAGATTATAAATTGATCCTTACCAGGTGGACAAGGTTTCTTTTCTGCTTTCTACCCTTCCTGAACATCCAGGTCCCTAGGCTGGTAAATCCCCTTCATCTTGGCACTGCTGAGCTGAGATATGGGAGGAGAGACCCAGACCCCTACCTCCAACTGGGCTGCTTTCCATCTCCTGCCTTCCATATGTCAGGAGCATTCAGTACTTTTTTACTCACTTCCTCGCTAAGTCTAATTAAATCTAAAGTTCATGCCTTTTTAAAAATCATTTTTCAGATTTTATTCCAGCCACATGTTCAACTCCCACATGGGCTCTGGGATGACCAGGTGGCATATCTATTCCCCTTTGCTAGGTCTGCAGACTCTCCCTCATTCTCCTGACTTCCCTGAATAAATGTTATAGTTTATGAACCATCCTCAATATTTTTTCTTAAGGTAGTTTTTAGTGTTGTAATTTGGTAGATCAATCAGCAAAACATAAGCACATGATATTGTGCAATCAAGTGAATGTAGTGTGTGGACAAACACTATGACTGACCGATGAGTGTGAGAGACAGTGAAAGATTCAGTCATCTGTCTCAGAAGTGATGCTTCCAGGGCCTGGATCCTATGGTTCCCTGAGAATCTTACAGTACAACAGGTACAGGAGTAAGGGCTATGAAGAAGGCAGAGTTCACATGCCAATGTCTCACACTTTAATATACGAGCCAAAACATATTCAACCTACATAAAAGACAGATTTTCATTTTGTATTCCCTGCTTTATTCTTTTAAGTTTTATTTATTTATTTATTTGTAAGCTGAGAGAGAAGGGGAGAGGAGAAGAGAGAGAGAGAGAGAGAGAGAGAGAGAGAGAGAGAGAGAGAGAGAGAGAGAGAGAGAGATGAGCCCTTTGGCCATTGCAAATGAACTCCAGACCAGATGCATGTGCTACTTTGTGCATTTGGCTTATGTGGGTACTGGGGAATTGAACCTGGGTCCTTAGCCTCTGGAGGCAACCGGCTTAACCTCTGAACCCTCTCTCCAGCCCTCCTTGCTTTTTTTTATAAATTATATCTATATTATCCAAATTTAGATACACTGAATGAACAAATAATGTGATGATATCCCCAATCCTCCTATGTGGGCAGTCTGGATCAGTCCATGGGGTACCGGGTTATGGATATCCTAGGAGTCAACTGGGCTCCACTCCCCCCTTTGTATGTTGTTACTGAGGGGGATCAATGTCTCTGGATATTATCCCTCACCATGGCTCTTACAATCTTTCCACCCCCTCTTCTGCTCAGTTCCCTGAGTCATAGTGGGTATTAAGTCTGCTTTATTGTTGAAGTCTTAGGGGTCTCTGCACTTCTGTTTTAAGTTGTGGTGAAGATTGTTGGTGTCTGTCTCACTGGCTCACTCTGGTTTGACAGATTGGCTGTGGTTATAGGTCTCTTGCTTATCCCACCACTCTCTGTGGGGTTCCATGATCCACGGTAGGTTTGGGGTGGCTCAACTCTTGCCAGGATGTCAGCTATAGGTCTGAGGCTTGTTGGTAGGGTTGGAAAGACCACAGCTCTCTTCCTGCCTTCTGAACAAAAGAAACAGAATCTCCATCAGAGAGTGAGATCAGTATAGGTTAACTGAGATACACAATTCTGGTTTGGTTACATTCTATTGTTAGTAGCCTCTTTGTAAATCACTTATAAAGTGTGTTTCTCTTCGGGGCCCCAAGATTTTGGTTCCCAATGCATTTTGCCCTGAGTCCCTAATTCCAGTTAAGGGCTCCTTGTCACTGAATGGGTTATTTGGCCAAATTAAAAGCTGTTGATTACCTACCCTAGGGTTGGGCGCCTCCATTGCAGTTTCTGGTGCTTGGCAGAATCCAGTTCCTTCCGATGGTAAATGGAGTCTCCTTTCACACTGGCTGTCAGCCAGGTTCTTCTCTGACCAGCTGGAGGCTGCTCTCACTGTTTGAGGCATCAACTGCAAAGATGAAGAGTTAATGCAAATGTTCCTCATGCCAGTCTCTGTGATTCTCCTTCTGTTACTAGATGGATGCCTCTTAAAGGGAAGATATAATTGGGTCAGGCCCACTCCAATATTATCCTTTTGTTCTGTTTGTAGTTTTTGTTTAATATTGTTTGGTTATGAGGCAGGATATCAGGTCCTGAATTTGCTAAGTATCCAAGGAAAACCTTCAAGTTCCAACTCCACCTCGAAAGTGCTGAGATTTCAACCACATTCCCACATGCCATCCTGCCTGGTTTATGTGTTGCTGGGTGTGGGTAGAAACACAGGACCTTGTTTTATTTTATTTTATTTTATTTTTTTTTTTTTGAGGTAGGGTCTTACTCTAGCCCAGGCTAACAGGCTGACAGACTGATCTGGAATTCACTATACAGTCTCAGGCTGGCCTAAAACTCACACCAACCCTCCTGCCTCTGCCTTCCTCAGTGTGTGCTCATTGGAGAAAGCAATACATTTCATCTGACAGTTTCATTGGTTTTGTATCATGAACTTTGGCCAAATTGGCCCCCCATTTTCCTCTAATCCCTCACCAGTCCTCCTCCTCTTCCTCCTCTTGCAACATAGTCTTCCTTCTACTCCTGTGGGGTGTGTGTGTGTGTGTGTGTGTGTGTGTGTGTGTGTGTGTGTGTGTGTGCGTGTATGCGATTCAGGTTCCACATATGAGAGAAAACATGCAACATCTCTCTTTCTGACTCTTACTTAGTATGATGTTCTCAGGCTCCATTCATTTTCCTGAAAATGACGTGATTCTTTCTTTATGTCTAAAATAAGGTCACTATTGTGTATATATTCATTAATCTGTTGAAATTAAAAAAGCTTCTGGATGACAAAGGAACTGATTAAGAGAGCAGAGTCCTTGAAATGAAGAAAATAATCCCTTTTTAAAACCAACTCAGCAGGTGGCAAGCCCTGAGTCCCTATCACACCTACAGAGCCTTTCTCAGCAGTGAGGGTCAGAATCCTGGGAAGGTTCAAGATTTCTAGGGACCAAATTGTGAGACACAGAGTCTTGTCCTCCTATGACCTTGAAGAGCCACTTTCCGTCTCATTCAGAGTCCATGTAAGCCTTTGTTATGGCTTTGTAGGATTTTAGGTGATAGGAGAAACTGAAGAGTGTTGCCCATAGCTTAATGTTCCTGATGATGTACATGGTCTGATTTCTGAAGTCTTCTGCTTCACCCCACTCATTTTATCCTCCTTTAGGTAAGGAGCATATGGTTCTCTTATTACTGTTCCCTCTGTCTGACATATTCTTTTCCAGAAGACTACTTGTTTACACCTTTATCCTCCAAGTATTTACCCATCTTTGACTATCTTCTTTTTTTAAATAAAGTCCACAAGATTTTATAGAACCTCTATGCCAATGGTCAGTAGAAGAATTTTTACACTTTTCATTAATTACAAAAAGGATTTCATACACACACATCAAAAACTTAAAGACATAATTAACAATGGTAAATCTAGAGAAATGTATCAGACTATTAATTATAGTAGAACTAGAACTTTATGAAGCTAAACAATAAACAACATTTATAAAGTTATGATAATTGTACACAACACAAATATGTTGCTCTCAGCCCTGAGATTTCAACACTCCTCATTAAACCTTTTCCTCCCAGTATGTGCCTGCTCCATGCCCCATCGCCATCTCATAAGTTGTTCTTTTTTTTTACAGACATCCATTTATTATTTAATTCTCTGGCTCAACTCCAATTCACCTCACAAAGCAAACAGTAACTTTCTTTTACATAAATAGTAGTCACCCTCTAGTTTCTTTCCCTGGTCTGAATACTTTTGTACCTTAAAGCTTATTTTAATTTCAAAATATAAGATATATGTATCTCAAAACTCCTCAATTTTCTGACTTTCTCCCATGATCTCTAGTAATTAACATTTTTAAAAAATCTTGCTTAAAGTTCCTTTCTTGGCAAAACATTTCAAAAATCAAAAGTCACCAATTAACCAGTTAACCAAGTCAAGTCTCTGAGTCAAGTTTCTTTTATCCACTCACCTAAAATTTGAGTTAATTCAGATGTACACGTTCAATAAATAAGAGAAAAAAGTTACCTAATTAACATGGAGTTGAAGAAGTAAAAGAAAACAAATCCCTCAAGTTTATAAAACTAACATTTTAGTGGAGGAAGGGAAGCAGACCATAGATAAATACTATTCTGATTTATCTAGTCAACAACAACAACAAAAAAAACATTTCCTAAATGACTAAGAACAATGAATTTTTTTCATATTGGGAAATTAGTTCAAGGTAGAGGATAATCAAGAACAATCAAAATAAAGAGCAATCTTCCTTCCTAATGGGAAATAGTAGAAGATATAACAACTACTAATATATATATTGAGAGAGAGAGAGATAACTTCTAGGAAAACACACCCTATTGGTAAATCTGGAGAAATTTAATAGAATATTAGTTATATTAGAACTAGTTTATGAATCTAAAAAATAGGGTGTGTTATTTACTATTGGTAGCTCTTAAAACACAGGTCAGGGGTATGTTTCATTTACTGGTAGTAGATTTAAGTATATCTCAATATCTAAAACATATTATGCACTTGGTGATTATTTGTAGAAGAAAAAATATACAAACTGATTAGAAATGAAATAAACCTGAAACATTCACATGTGTTTTTCCCCCATTGACCATAGCAGCCCCACTTTCATCTTGGTCAGAAAGATCAATAAAGAAGGAAAAGGACTGAATTCTAATGAATGAGCACATAGAAGAGAACGTCTGAAAGAGTAAAAGTTCAAGAGAGCAAGGAATATTTATGATTAAAAGGGACAATAATTTTAAAGTATCAAGAAATAGCAATGGAAAAGCAATATGCTCCTTAGGGAAGAAAAGTAGAAAAACATTTCTGCATATAAATTTAATTATGGGACAGCAAGTCAATGTCATGATTGTTGTGTAAACTATACTACAGGCAAGACAGCTGTCCAGAATTGATTTTCAATTTAATTTTATACACAATTTTCTTGTGTTATTTATATGCCAGAATGTAGTTTTGGTGAATTCATTGACTAACATTTATAACGGGTGTATGGTTTCCTGAAATATGACAGTATTCAAGAAATACGCATGGAATTGACAAATGAAAGGCGTAAAGACTCACTTCTGGAAGGATGTGCAGACTGATGTCATCAGGTAAGTCACTTTCCTAGACATTTCTCAATGGCACTAGTACATTAATTAATACACATAATGAGGTTCCTTAAGAATCAAGTAAGTTTTAATTAGGAGAACATCATTTATTAGCACTCCAATAAAACAATATAAATGCAGTAGAGCAAAAGTGGCTAAAAGCTATCTTTTTAAAAATTTCATGTTAAATAGTGTAATTTATTAAATGATTTGCATTGTTTAAAAACTTAAGATTATCATTTTAGGTAAACTAAGCAACACATTCAAATATCACATATCACTTTCAAGTATGTAATTTCGGGGGTAAAAAAAAGGACATGAAAGTAAGAAAGAGGTATTACTAAGGATAATGTAAGCAGAGAAGGCATAAGAAAAAATAATACAGGGGGGATTTGATGAACCTACAATTGTCAGTTAGGTTCTTGTTGTTGTGATAAAATACCTGGCCAAAAACTGTTTATAGAAAGAAAAGAGTTTAATTTGTTTAAATATGGAGTCTAGCATGGTGGGTGCTGTCGAGGTTTGCTCCTTGTTGGGACAGAACACCAAACCCAAAGTAGGTAATCTTGTGAGATCCTCCACTACTGGAAAATGAGCCATATCAGGAAAGACTTACCTTGGCTGGGGAGATAACTCAGTGGTTAAAGACATTGGCTTTAAAGCCTGCCATCATGAGTTTGGTCTCCCAGGACCCATGTAAAGCCAAATGCACAAAGTGCCCTATACATCTGGCATCTGGTGCTTGTTTAGAGGGGCATGTGTGTGTGTTCAATCTCTCTCTCTCTCTCTCTCTCTCTCTCTCTCTCTCCCATTAAAAATAAATTAATTAGAACATAAATAAATTTGACCATACATAATAACTGACCTTAAGTCCTATCCATGTATTTGTTAGGACAATGTGAAGAATTAATGGAATAAACAAAAATAATCAGCTGGATATTGTGGGAGAAAAAGTATCCTAACTTGCATTTATTTTATGAACTTAAAATTAAACTTCTGGACTAAGGTCAAACATGGAAGTACTTACACATAGTCCTGATCAGCCATTGATGGACATTGTGACATAATTCTACTTGTCTCTGAATTAACAGTGTCTTCGTTGGTTAATACAAATAGACAACACAATAAATTGTCCCCAGTTTATTTAACTCTATTATTTAATTCAACTCTGAGTCCTAAGATTGTATGCAATTAGCAGTGTGAAAAAGGAATAACGTTTTGGATAGATCGCTATCTAAATGGAAGTTCTTTACACAATCTTAATGGCATCTACCAAGCAGGCTGTCTCTACAGGGGGCACGAGGCTTGAAAAATTCCTTTGACATCAGTTTGTGACGATCAGGATCAGGAAACTTAGATAGTATCATGTCGCTATAAAGTGTGATTCTTAGCTGACTTTTAAATGTTTGATTGCATTAATGCATGGTTGACTTTTAAAAATAGGATACCATTTTAGGAAACAATTGTGACTCAATGTTTGTGGATTCTTGGCAGAGTAAAGAAGGCATACTTGGCTTAGGAAAAAAACAGCCACCATAAAATGTCACAAGTAACGGTGCCCTTCAAAGGGAAACACAATCTCACGTGAGGCCTTTGAATATTTGAAGTTACAAGATTTTGTTTATAGAATTTGAAGTTCAGAAACATAAGCATGCATGCTAACTATGTACATCATAGTATTTTATTAGAGTTAAAATATTTTTTAGGCATCCACATAAAACAGTACATCAAACACGCTGCACAGCCTTTAAACACCTAGTTCTGTAAACAACAAGAAAATGTGGTTGAGTCTTAGAAAAGGAGACAATTGGCATAGTTTTAATGATGGTCTAATGAGTGACATTTAGAGGTATGTCTACAACCTATCAGAGTATATATAAATGTTCTTATGCGCCCACACTCACAGAACTAACCTGCAACTCCAAAGCACACTCTCCACCACTGACACCATGTGTTACTACGGCAGCTACTATGGAGGCCTGGGCTACGGCTATGGAGGCTATGGGGGCCTGGGCTATGGCTGTGGCTATGGAGGCTACGGATACGGCTCTGGATACGGAGGCTGTGGATATGGCTCTGGATATGGAGGCTGGGGATATGGCTCTGGATATGGAAACTATGGATATGGCTGCTGTCGCCCTTCATGCTGCCGAGGATATGGGTTCTCCAGCTTCTACTGAATAGAAACTTGACATTTCACCAATACATGAATTAGTCTTCTGTAATACTTTGATTCTTCTGTCAAAGGAGAATCATTTATTACAACAGCAGCATGTTTTATTTACCCTGTGTCGATGGTTAATCTGCACCGTTGAACATGTGTTTTCTGCAAATAGTGTGAAGAAAACTTGATGGAGTATATACAGCCAATTTGACTGGTGGTGATCATTGGGGATCCACTTTTGCATTGATTGAAGTGTCATTATATTCCTGTTTCTTCTTGCCTTACTATATTTGAAATTTAATAAAAAAAAAAAACTTTTTCTGACACAGTGATTTTGTTTTGAGCTTTGGTTCTTTTATAAGTTAGCTGTGATTTGATGATACAATTGTCAGCTGTTAAGTATCCTCACATATGAAAATTTAACAAAATATTTTATTTAATGATCCTCACATTTTCTTCTTTTCCTGCATTCCCTTACAATTTAAGTCTGTTTCCTTTTTCTTGTTTTTTTTTTGATTCACTTATGCTTATCCTTCATCTTTTCTCCTTCATCCAGACCACACTTCACAAGTACTGAATTTACAGGCAAGCTCCACCAAACCCAATTTTACACTGTTTTAGAGTTCCCACTCAGACTTCCTGCAAGGTTGGCAGCCCTTTAACAACTGAACTATATCCCTAGTCCCGTTAATATAGTCTCAAGAATTTTATATTTATTCTAATAAAGAATACTGAATTATAATTTTCTCTGCAACACATCTTGAGATTTTTGCCAACTTCAAGACATACATTTGTTAGTAGTCTCTGAAAAGTAAGCATTAAGACTTCACCAGAGACACCATTTGGTTTAAAATTTTATGTTGATGAGTTTTAATAAATATGATTTCTATGTGAGATATGTTTTTTAGATGTTTTAATATAATTTTGGGCCATATTAGTGAATTTTACTCACCAGAATTATTTGTATAGAGGGCAGAAAGATATATTTTCCATTTTTGTCATATAATTTTTTTAAATGGCATTTTTTTTCTTTCTTTTCTTCTTTCTTTTTTTTTCTTTCTTTCTTTTTTTTTGATTAAGTAGAAAGTTTGTATGGCTACATCATGTGTTGTTTCCATCATTTCCCTCCTCTCTGCCCCCACTGGATTCTGCAGGGGAGTCAGTGTTTTGTAAAATCTATGATTATAAACAAAGCTACAATTTAGTATAGTTTTGTTGAATACTACATGATAGTTAATTAGCCAGGTGAAAGTCATATGTATCGCTGAGTTGACCTGCCTAACACAGTCTTGTCGGTCCTTTTTATTTTTTATGACATTTCATAGCAATCTTGACTTAGATATACAAATAGCTATATGGGGAAAAGGGTTTGGCAAACTATATCAATAGTTTGAGATGTATGTATGATGTAGAGTATTGTTGTAGCTATTTTGGGTTTTTGGTACCACTCTAATTTTAATATTAATGCTGATTATACTTAAATATCTCCATAAAATAGTCCAGAAAGCAGGATACAATCCTGTCATGTGCAGTAATATTGATGGAACTGAAGGACATAATGTCAATAAATCAGACGCTGAAGTATCAGTAGCACATTTCCTTACATACACATGGAAGCTAAAAGTTCATTTCTAAGAATTACAAAATGGAATAGTGGTTACCAGAGCCTGAAAAAAGTATGGTGTGGGTTGGCATGGAAAGAGACAGCTAGAGGGTAGAGCATGCAGTAGGATTGGAGAAATGACCTGGAATAATCTATTGCCCAGTAGAATAATTATGATTGACAATAATTAACTGAATGCTTTACAATAGCTAGCAGGGAGTATTTCAAATCTTCCCAGTACAAAGCAAGGACAAATGTCTGAGTTGATAAATATGACAAATGTCCTTTTCAGCTCCTTATACATTAGTTACATGTTTGGGAAAAAATCACAATTTACTATATAAATAATATAACTTGGCAAGGTTCAATGGTATACACTTATAATACCAGCACTTGGGAGGCTGAGGCAGGAGGATTAGTGGTTTAGAACATCCTGAGCTACATTGCAAGACCCCATCTCATAAAAGCATACCAACAACACACACAAACAAAGCTAATCAAATAAAATATTAAGGTCCTATGTTATGTAAAATAAAAAAGACCGATATTCTCTATGCATGTGTGCTACCTAATCCATGGAGCTTAACTAGGAACCATGGTAATTTTATCATTTTTAATGTGTCACGAAACAGTAATCTCATGCAAAATTGACATGAATTTTCATCTTGAGAGTTCATTCATTCCTGAAAGTATTTCATAACTTTGGGTTGCACTTTTTTTCTGTTCACCTATAGAAGGATATTACTTTCAGTGACTGAATTTAAGGATAAAATTGCTATAAATATTCACATGCAGGTTTTTCACATAGGTCATTTTCATACTAATTGGCTAAAATTCAAATAGTTCATTGCTGAATTCTCTGTCCAGAGTATATTTGCTTTTTAAGAAAATGCATGGCTACTTTATCAAGCTGTAATACAGCTTTGCCTGCCTTCTTTCCTTCCTTTCTTTTCCTTCTGTCTTTCTCTTCCCTTCCTTCCTTCCTCCCTCCCTCACTTCTTCCTTTCTTCCTTTTGTTCTTACTTTCTTCCTGTCTTCCTTCCCCTGTTCTTCCTTCCTTCCTGTCTTCCTTCCTTCATTTATATTCCTTCCTTTTTTCCCTATATTATCCATAATTAGATATATTGAGTGAGCAAATGAGGAGTTGTTAACCCCATTTCCTCAATTTACCTCTTCCCTGTCCCCAATCAGCTGGATATCCTCCTACATGGGCAGTCTGGATTAGTCCATGGGGTACTGGGGTATGGATAGCCTAGGAGTCAACCCAGTTCCACCCCAATTTCTATGTTGTTACTGAGGGGGGCCATGTCTCTGGATATTTCCTTCCACCATGGATCTTACAATCTTTTGCCTCCTCTTCTGCTCAGTTCCCTGAGTCATGGTGGGTGAGTATTATGGTTGCTTTATTGTTGAGGTCTAAGGGGGTGTCATAGTCAGCCACACATCACTGGGATGAATCTTCAAACCATGCACAATTTGGTAGAGGAAAGTATTTATTGAAACTACAGATTGAGGGGAAGTTCTGTAACAGTGAAAGAGGCTAGCCCTCTTTCACAGGTCCACACAGAGAGAAAAACCCATCACCAACACCACACATAGAACAGAAAACAGGCAGGAAGGTCAAAGAGAGAATTTCTTCCCTTTTATATAGGCTATGGTGGGGTCTTGCAACCCTATCCTAGATTTAATGGCTTCCTGAGTCTCTGGAATTTCCTTCCTGCATGGCCCACATAGGAAAGGATCTTTACTTCCAGTTTCTTTGAGCTTCTTTAATCCTGCCCCTTGCTGAGAGGCTGCCTTCCTGTAAACATCCACAGAGACCTACCCAAGATAATTAAAAAGATCAAGTTGAGAACAAAACCTAACAATCAAAAGTCTACCCCTTGTCAACTTGACATCAAACCATATATCCTTACATCATACCTAATATCCAAATGAAGACAGTAACAAGATCATAATTCTGCCTAACATGATATAATTCTCCCATATACAACCTCAGATGTGTAATCTCCCCCAACATAAGGCAAGGTCCTTGAACTGTGAGTTTTGTAAACCAAAACAAGTTACATGCTTTTAACATATAGAGGCACAGAGCAAACATTTCCAACTGCTATGAGGCATAACCAGGAAAGACTGGGCCAATGCAAACTCAACAAACATCAGCAAACATCCACATCTGCCATTTAAGTCCCATACCACAACCAGTGACTGACAGTCTCCGGATTTTCTGATTCTGACCCTCCAGTTTGTCTGAGTAGCTGGGAAAACCTTCCATCCCTAGACAACAGTGCTCCATGGTAGCCTTGGTTATTTGTCCCACTTTTTTCCCCCTTTGTCTGGTAGAGTCCTGCATTGTTCCTCTGAGCCTAGAGTGCTTACAGTTTGTGATGGACACCCTTCTTCCTGCATTCAGTACTCCTCTCAGAATTGTCTCTTTTTTTCATCTTCTAGGTACCTCCTTAAATTCTACAAGGATCTAACAATTTTCAGATAGTATTTCCAGTTACAGAAAAAAAAAAGTTTTGCTTTGGGAAATTTTCTTCTTTTGTGATGATTTTTGTTTATCTTTGATATTCTGTTTCCCTGTTCTTAACTCTGGGTATGAACTTTTCTTCATTGCTTATGCTCACTAAGGGTTAGGGAAAGAATCAAGGAAACATGATGATTACAAATTGACACTTCTTTGGTCTCACATTTATAATTTGATGTATGTGGTACCCTTCATCATAAAATTATGTTGAAACATAGGCTATGTGTAGCTTAGCAAGGTTTGGTTCAGAACGTAGTGAGAAGTTAAGACCTAAAGACTTACTAGCTGCTGCTTCCACATACACCTCCCCAGGGAGACAAAAATGCCACTTAGAAAACCACAACAAATTTCAAGTATTATTATTCTTTGATTTTAGTTGACTTCATAGACAACTTTGAAACTCATCATTGTAACATGTTGCTAAAGATAATATTTAATGGAATTCCATGAGGGCAGACATGTCCATTGACCTAGAAGGCAAAGGTCAGTTTCAAAGTTATTGGATTAACTGAAAGGAACTGAGAGGTTGGTTTGAAAGGTATTGGCAGAGGAAGGCAGTCCGATGTTCATCACAGAAATTAAGAGAATGTAACTTCACAATGAATGAATAGATGACGAAAGGGGTGTGAAATGCCAAGAGCAGGTTCAATGAGTCAAGAAAACAATGTTTTTTCTAAATTTAGCTATTTGGAAATTGCTGAGGCTTCTGATAATGCCCTGTGTACATGGAGAAAAGACCTTCAGTTCTGGGAATGATGGCTAGTTTTGACAATAAAATGAAAATGAGCAAGGGAAACATACTCTGAGGTTGTGTAATTACAAGGCTATGGGAAGCTATCAGCCAGATTAGAACATTTTAATTAGAACACTGGGAAGGCCTTTGAAGAGGTTTGAGCATTTTCATCTTGGAAACATATTGTCCTTAGGAATGCAAACTCATTAAAAATAATGATTACCAACAATTCCCTAAGAGGAGTTTGGACCTATGGCTAAGTAACAAAGAAACACCTTAACAAATTTACAGATGGACTCTAAATTATTCTGCTATATGGAAATGAGATCACCTGTCCTTGTTTACCACACCCATCACTGAGGGTATAAAAGCTGCCAGGAAACCCGGAGACATAACACACTCAGCATCTTCATCTTCTGCATAAACCAACTCTCCACCACTGACACCATGTGCTACGGCAGCTACTATGGAGGCCTGGGCTACGGCTATGGAGGCTTCGGGGGCCTGGGCTATGGCTGTGGATGTGGCAGCAGCTTCCGCAGCCTGGGCTGTGGCTATGGAGGCTATGGATACGGCTCTGGATATGGAGGCTGTGGATATGGCTCTGGATATGGAGGCTGGGGATATGGCTCTGGATATGGAAACTATGGATATGGCTGCTGTCGCCCTTCATGCTGCCGAGGATATGGGTTCTCCAGCTTCTACTAAAGAGATTTCAGATTCTTAGACTGTTCCCTAAGTGTTGACCATCTTCTGCGACACAAATACGTCCTTTGCTGTTAAGAACTTACCCATCATCTATTGACTTTGTACTTTAAAAAGTGTCTCCTCTTGTCTCTCCAGGAATTTCTTCTTCCCTTTCCATTGGAATTTTATCTATTATTAGTCAATAACTTTTGTGCCATGATGTATGACTTGCATTTTAACATATTTTTAATAAATATGTATAAATGACCTAGCATATATGTCTTTATCAATTTATTTCAATACATTTCACATAGTATTATGGGATTTGAATCAGAAGGTTAGACTTATTTTATTATTTTGAATGGATGCATGGATCCAATAATTTTTTCCACAATAAATTTAATCCATAATATACTCACTTTATATCTTTTATACTATGTACCATGCTGAGGGCTGAGGATATGGAAGTACAAAATGGGCAAAAAGAAGGCAACTTTCATGTGGCTTTCAATTTGTTTTAGCAGTTTTCAATACGATTATATGCATTAATATTTTAATGACTTGGTTTTAAATAGCATCATATAGCATCATTTCCTCCAACAGATTTGTTGATACAAATTAATATTGAAATAATGTTAAAGGTACAAAGTGTGTTATAAAACTTCCATGGAGTCAACATTAACTGTTGAAATTTAAAATGTTGTCTATGTATAATCTAGTCAGTTTTAAAATATTGAATATTTTGGAATCTGATATGCCCCTTTACAAATTAGTTTACTTAATTGATTCTGTATTTTTACAGCAGCTTGAATATCCTGCTTTCTGAAATTAGTTATTTCTTTAACATAAGCCTGAAGACTGAGTTAAAACAGCTGTGTTGCCTTTAACAGTTTAGTTTCCAGGAGTACACACTTTGATAATATTACCAATAATTATGTTCTAAGTCCAAAAGGTTTATATTATCCAAAACCACCTGGGGAAAATTTCTGTTTTAGATGAATATCTCAATTTCTTGAATTGTAGCAATTTTCTTTTCTTTTTCCTTCTTCTTCTTCTCCTTCTTCTTCTTCTTCTTCTTCTTCTTCTTCTTCTTCTTCTTCTTCTTCTTCTTCTTCTTCTTCTTCTTCTTCTTCTTCTCTTCTTCTTTTTTTTTGATACAGGGTCTCTAGCTAGGCTGCTTGGGAACTCAATATGCAGTCAGATGACCTTGAACTTCTGATCTTACTGTCTCTCTTCTGAGTTCTAAGATTACAGTTTATGTATTGCTGGGAATTAAACAAGGGCTATACATGCACTCTACTAACTGAACTACATCCTCAGCCCACATAATAGCAACGTTGATGTCTACTTCTGCTCTCAACCTCTTCTAAGTGAGCAGTGACCATGACCAGCTTTCAGATGCTGTCAAAGCAAGCACACTATTTAAAACTTAACACGGACTTGGTACACATAGAAGAGCATATTCAGAAGAGTTCATGTGGCAACTGCATTAAAAGATATAGCAATGGACTTAAATCATATTTTTTCCTTCAAGAATGTCCATGTAATTTATTTTATATGAATGATACTGCATATGCTGTATGTTACCATCTGCAGATGTGGTTAGTTGGTGATTTTTTTTTTGGAAGCAGCAGCTTGATTTGTTTTTGTTATTTTTAATTAAAAAGTAACATAGTGTTTATTTATGAAATAATACATGATGTGTTATATGTGTTTACATTGAGGAATGATTGTATAAATCTGGTTGATGAATTCATCGCTTCATATGCTTATTAGCTTTGTGATAAAAATTAAGTGTATGTTTTGATTTCTTTTAGTATTTCTTTAGTTTTTAGATTGTTTTTGTAAAGGTTCTTACTCTACAGCTCAGACTAGACTGAAAGTTACGATGTAGCTCAGGCTGCCCTCCAAACCACAAAAATTATCCTGACCCAGCTTGCCTCATGAGGGTTGGGATTACATCTCTGAGCCACTATACCTGGAGAGATATACTGATACATGTATAATATTTTTTTGAGATAGAGTTTCACGTGGTCTAGACTGACTTTGAACTTGCAGTGTAAGGAAGGACAGCCTTGAATTTCTCCTGTCCCTGCCTACACCTCCCAAGTGGTAGGATACTTAAAGATACTTAAATTTTATTTACCTATTGTTTAAGGGGAAAATGGACTAGAGACAAACCTACAAATCAGTTGCCCCAAATTTTAAGATACAGAATTAAAAATAAAATGGAAAAAGAATTTCTCCTTCATCTTCCATGCTCTCTGGATATTACTGCTGATAATTTGCTTTTAAGCACAAAAATAAAAAGATTTCCTTGAGAAAAAACAGACAGCACATTTCCCAACTTTGTAAACTGGTGAGTTAAACTAGCTATTAATATAATAACTTGAAAAGATGTCAAATGATGGTTAGATTTTAAAATATTGTAAAACAACATTTCAAATCTAAATGATTTCCTGTATTTTTGTGTTGGATTTAAGCCAAAAGAAAAGGGTTTCAGGGGCGGAGCAAGATGGTGGCCGAGTAACAACTTCGCCAGGACTCTCCTAAAGGTTTGACCCCCCTCAACTGCTATCCAGGCTTTGGACACCGGCCGAACCAGAGTTCGAACTCTCCATCCCTCGCTACTCCCCTGTGGAGCAGAGGGCCGAGCCCTCCCGCCCCAGCTGGCTCCCGCCGCCATTATCCCCCGGGACTGATTCCAGACTCGCCGCGTGGCTGAGGTTACATTCCAGGACTGAGACCCGGGCAAACCGCCAGTCCCCAGAGGCGGTCTTCCCCACTTTCTGAGAGGGGAAAGAGAGTTTCTCCACGGAGGTTTGGGGTCTGTCTGCAATACAGGCCCAAGGTTGGGGCCGTCACTC